>JAMKCH010007030.1:0-61214 GCA_023653785.1 Ophioderma brevispina
AAGTGACACTACGCGTTCAGCTCATGAATTTTTATTGGAGGAAATTTATTCCCCCTATACAGGGGGTATAGGAGGGGCTTAGTGCGCAACCAAGGCGTCGTGCTTCGTTCGATTTGGCTACGGGCCGATCTAGCGCTTCGCGCTTATAATATCTATGTTGATAAGGACAGAAGGACGCCCTCTATAAATTTCATGAGAACGGATAAACTTGAAACGTGTTGCATAATAAGCGACATGCTCAAATTTACCTATTGCTGTTTTCAAAATTCCCATTTTCATAATTCCCCCAAAATCGTTTTATGTAGTAAAGTTATAATACGGCTTTCGTATGGTTAATTGGAATTTCCATATTTGAACCCTTCCACCCCATGAACACAATCTGCGGCAAGGATGTGCTCTATATTATTTAGTAACATATATGTGAGTGGCGTTCTGGTTTTCTTGGGGTGGAAAGACCTCATTTTTACATTTTTGTTTTCTGGGGGGCCGGTTGTCATATACCATGTCCGTGTGACTGAATGTCCTACCACCCTCGGTCTATTGTGTTCTCCATTTTGATGGTGTATGTTCGAGACGTAAAACTCAAGGTCAGAAAAGTAACCTCCCGTTGTTCATAAAATCAAAATTCACAATGGACGATTTGTAAGAAGATTGACTTGACCAAGATGTGCATCAAAGTAATGATTTTAATATTTACATAAATTAACTCTGATCAATCAAACAATATACACTATGCACAAAATATTATATTTCTTACCTACTTAAAGGTGCAACGAGAGATTTTGAGGCACCAAAATATTGTGTCATGAATATAATATCAAATAGATTAGACACTCAATAGAGTTCTTACCTGTATTGCGCCAGAACTGTCTTAAAAGAAGAAAAAAAAAGGTGATTTTGGGTTTGCTTATATTTCAATATAAAACATAGGCTGAATTTCGTTTTTGCTCTCTTACGAATTAAAATGCAGAATTTTATGTACCAAAGACACCTTTCTCAGCTTAAGCCTTTCAGATGGGGATATGTTCTGATTGAAAGCTTACACCAGGGCAAATTCAGAACTTTCGATTTTTTAGGGACACTGAGATTTGAAATTTCTAGTTGCACCTTTAAAGCAACATTACACACACCACATTACCTCCTTAATTTCAAAGTTCAGTTCTTGTTGGGTGCGCACCATTCTCTGTAGAATCAGGTCCACAGAAAATCTTGGCGACACAAATCTTGCTTGTACAGTTCAACTCGTTTCGCGTTAATATCGCAAAAGTCCTTTTTCGCTAGACCGGCCGATTAAGTTATAAACTCGTAGACTTGGAGAACATTTGGAAGTATAACTGCAACTCGGTATGTCCATACAGGTACTCAGTGCGTTAAGGTGAACGTCACTGGTAAAGAAGCAATGTCCTGCTGGAATTTTAATGCTAACCTTTGTTTTTCCAAAGGCATAACAATTTGAGCAGCTCTGACAATTCTAGCAACTTTCCAGAATTGTAATAAATATAATAACATTTCATAAAATCAAATGTTATGCAAAGTTCTCCACCTTCTATTTGAGAGGTCTACACTCGGTGAAATCTCTTGACAACTGGCAAAGAAGAATGACTTGCAACAGAATTTGTCCACAGCAAATTCCCCATGATGCAACACAAAACAAGCGAAGACAAGTCGAAACTGCACAATCTTTTCAGTTCGCTGAAACATGTTTAAAGGAAGTCCACAATCTTCCACATCCTGCGCTCGAAGTGTTTTGACACAGCAATCACACAAAGTCTATTGTTCATCAACAGGTGTGCAATCTTGCTTCCTATAGGTAAACAAAGAGCCTCTATCCAGTTCTTAGAACGGAGATGATATGACACTGTGCTTCTATTGTTGACTGCGAACGTCTTCTGACATGTTCTCAGGATGTTCTCAAACTCTAGTCCATTTAGAACTAGGTCAATAAGATAAGTCATGCTTATTGCACAACACATTGCAAGTTTCATATTTTCCAGTTCTCCTCACTCATAATTTATATGATTAAATTTAACATGATTTAATTAATATAATACAGAAAAATAATATAATATTCAGGAGTCTGTCACAGTATGCATCATTTGTTTCAGCACTGTACCCAAATGGCATCGTCTATAAGGTCACGGTTCTTTACACCGGAACACTAAATGGAATTGCCAAAAACAACAATGAACTTTTTACATACAAACCATACCACATCACTATGTGCGAAGTCATGCTAATCTACCAAGGGCTCTGTTCAGTTGCACATTAGCGCGAACTGCCTATTTCAAAATGGCCGCCATTGTTTTATGAAAAACTGCCATTGTAATTTCTTTATATTATACAGATAGCAACTTTATCCCGGACTAAACGAAATAGAGTTTTACCTTCCTGAAGTGGGCTTAAACATCTAAGCGTCCAAGATGGCCGCCGGAAGGATACATGTTTGTTTAAATGTTGATATGAGATGTTGACTATGAACTATTATTAGAGTCAGTTCAAACTACGTTATATAGCCCAAGTAATCAGCTATAGTAACAGCATTCTCTTGGACAAGTCAATACCCTGCTTTTAATAATATTTTTTTGCATCTTGGAAATGATTTAGGTTCATTATTAGAACGTGTTGTTTAATAACGTCGAAAAGATGGGTAGGGCTGTTTTTCTTCCTGATTTACGTACCCTAGAGCGAATATAATCACCGCAAAAAGTCTGTGCATAAAATATAAATGCCATAAATTCTTTTTGGAGCTCCCAAAATATCACCCAGGTTCTTATTTCAACAATTGCCATTTTAAGTTAAGCAAAATATGCCTCCTTGCGGCGGCTATCTTGGACGCCCCCCTTCAGGAAGTTAAACAATTGATTTCGTGTAGTCGTGGATAAAATTTCTATCTGTAATGAAATTTTAATGGCGTTTTTACATGAAACAATGGTGGCCATTTTGAAATGGGCAGGACAAGCTAACGTGCAGCTTTCCAGGTCGGAAGTATACCTAATCCTAGTCAGGGGGACATCCCCTTTTAGGTGATATGGGAAAATTAATCACCAATTAGGTGCAACGAACCGAAAATCTGATAATGGCATCAGCTCATGGACTATTAAGCAGGTTCCTGACGACTTTAAGGTGCACTTTGTCCCAGCATTTTGACCATTGTCGATTATTTATGCGATAAGGCGGAAAAAAATATTGCGCATCGCGCGACAGGCCTTGTACGTACAACGCGAAACCGACGCGATGTTAGTGAAAAAATCTCTTCAAGGGCGCGGGTCTTTCCTCAATCTACACGTGCGTAACGCGAACAAGTCTTTACATAATACGCAACGCGCTGATCTCCAAGGAGATATTCAAATATCAGTCACGGGCACTGTTATCGATGAAAATAATCTTGACAACCAGTTAGCACCAAAGTGAAAACTGAAACCAAAAGTACCAAATCCAAAATGAATCATGCAGGGTTGAGCAAGGGGTAAGATGTGATGTATGGTGAGGGGGGTAACCTTTCGAGGTGTTGGAACGAATATGCAACGACGGCACCAGCATGATGGGACGGCTCAGAGGGGCGACGTTTACTACCAGCTAGTACCGGCTGTATCAACGGCTATACATGTAGGGCACTGATGATGGCGTCCCCAAGTACATTAATATTGGTCGCACCAAAATTTACAAAGGACGTTTTGCATATGCCTCTTTATTCGGGGCTTTATTTTGCTTATTTACACACGTAGGAGAATGGGGGGAAAGCTTGGCTGTCAAATCGAAAAAAAAATCGACTTAGTATTTATTTATATATTGTTTTTGGTTTTTGTTTTGTGTGGGTGTGTTTCTTTTTTTCCATTTTACTTTTAGATTGCGTTACTGCTAACTCACTATTTCTTTTTTGAAAATATTTTTTTGCTCAGGACTTAAAGCCGATTTATTTTTTTTTGGGTTTTATAAATCTTGGACACATATATAATGAAATATCCTAAATAAAACGTACCAGATGGTTTTCATGGCCATTGGAGTAGTCCTTGCGAAAAAATCCAGATTTATTCCGACCAATATAAACAACTGTTACAACGAGCATGGAAGCTACCATGTTTATTCCGTTTGGTATATTACAACGCCGCTGGCAATACCGAAACAGAAGCCAGCGAAACCATATATCCCATACGGCATATATCACGTCAATTTGCCACAAGCATAATCCTTTTGAAATTCGTTGAGCACACACAAGGATCCGAGCGAAGTGCGTTTAGAATTTTTTTTGCAAAAAAAACACACTTTTTAAAACTCAGTATATGAGAAAAATGTGAAGAGGGGTGTGAGATATCATTTTGTGATTAACAAAGTTTTAGTTGGCCTAAACCACTAACAAGCCATGAAAACGTGGGACATTTGAAAAGGGGTCGCGTAATATTTAGTTTTACCGCAGTCGCACTGTAACCCTGATCTCTATACAATGGATTGGCTACAACACAGTAATTGTATATTGATGAATGGAGGAAACGGGGGGCATCTTGGTCTACCGAACACAATACAATTCCGGACAACTGTTTAAAAGAAGTTGTATCCCGTGGTGCACGTTTTAGAGACATGCATCCCATACGCGCAAAAACAATGAGGTTCACTGAATGGACTTGATTCTGTAGTTGTTATCACCTTTCAATGGAACAATTTTGTAAATGACCGGCTCTTACCACCTGCTTGGCTCTTTTTTGGATGACCAATAGGGCTAACGGTATCAGTGCTAATTACGAAGCCGGTTTCCAATCCATTGTATAGAGATCAGTGTTCGAAACCCACTAAGGCGCTGTTCAGCAATCTACGCTACTTTTCAATGTACCGGTAGCGCTTCTTTGTATGATGCAAAGTTTCCTAATTTTATTTTACAAACTATATTTCCAAGAATCCCAGGTATTTTATAAAAATAGGCTAAATGTATGCAATTTGCTAAATTTTACATTTTTTAAAGGAAAACGTTAAAATTAAAAGCTGTTGTTGTTTATTTCAATGTTAAAAGTAAACGCGATAGTCTTTTCATACAGCCGAACTGTCGAAAGTTATGCGTTGAAATGGTGCGTTATTCGCAAGGAATACTCCAATGACAATACAAACCATCTGGTACGTCCTTTTTAGAGATATTCAGTAGACTATGTTCCGATAGATTTAGACCAATTAATCACTTAATTCGGTATGTGAGATCGGCTGGCATGACTATCAATTCAATTTAAACCAGATAGATTATTAGTCGATAATCATTTTAACTACGTTTATCCCATTTGCTAACTGTTTATCGCTGATAAAAACAGAGTTTTCTAAACTTTAAAAACTTTACTGAAACTTGAAAAGTGTGTTTATCAATTAACATAATTATAGTGTTCCGGGTAGGGTTGAATTGTAAGGTTCCCTGTTCGCGCCATCTATCCACCTTGAATACAAGTGCCCCCCCCCCACGGTTTTTTTTTTTGGATCAGAAAAGTGATATTCGTGGACTTTATCTGTAAGTTGTCAATGCTAGATAACAACTCTCGATCACTATCGGACAGAATTCTGTAAAGATCAACCGTATTTTTACGGTGAAACCGTAAAATATTTACGGTTATTTATACGCACATTTTACGGTGACCGTACTTTTACGATGGAATACCTGTAAATCAACCATAAAAATAAGCGTTTACGGTAAATACTGGCAAACTGAGTTGCCATCATTTTACTGTTTACCGGAATTTACGGTATTACCGTAAACGCTTATTTTTATGGTTGGTTACGGTATTTCACCGAAAATTACGGGACAACCGTTAAAATTGCATGTAAATAACCGTAACTATTTTTACGGTTTCACCGTAATACCTGTAAAAATCTATGTAAATTTTACCGTAAAATCCTGGCAGCAAATTCTGCCAACACAAATTACGTAAAAATTTACAGTTTACTGGAAAAATTAATGTAATCAAAACGCTTAAAAACATATATTTGGTGAGTTATTACAGATATTGTGAATGTGTGGAGAATAAAAAAGCACTGACGAACACCCTAACTTAGTACGCCTATCCACAATTTTTTACATTGCATATACTGTAAAATTTACAGTTTGTTGTAAAATGTATTACATCAAACTGTAAAATATACAGTAAATTTGAATGAAAACCTGTAAAAGCTATATTTGTACGGGGTTTTGTTGGCAGAATTGCTGCCAGGATTTTCCTGTAAAATTTACAGTATTTTTCCCTGTATATTTTAGTATACTTAATGGTATAATTGAAAAAATCATAGTCGTGCATAATTCATTTTGTTCTCATGCACATCTTTGCAACACTCTCACTTTTAGATTTTGTCATTATAGGCCTGGAAAATTGGACATAACATTTACAGTATTTTCCTGCATTTCCAAATTACAGCCAAATACTGTAGTTTTTAAAGCTTTTTTACAGTATTTTCCTGTAAATTGCACTGTAATTTTATATACGTTGGATCTTTTACAGTGTACGACGGAATTACATATTCATCCTTATTTTTGGAAGAATATCCATGTAACTCTGGTAAGGTCATACAGTCGTACCGACTACGGTAAAATCCAAAACAATTCTGTCGTTTCTCCCATCTCCGTGCAGTGATAACATAAACCTTGACGCAGCTTTTACGCACGCGTCAAGACATGCTGTCCATTTGCGCGAGTGTAAAAGAGCCGTCGCTTCCTTAGAGTAGTAAAATACCGCGAGCACGCGCAACCAACAAATCTCGCGCTGACGTCACTGTAGAGAGGTGGAAACCAATGACGTGTGGAAACCTTTTTTAGCTCTCTCTGTAGATTGGGCTATAGATAAAAAAAGGTCTATTCGAAGTACACTAAAGTTATAGGAGAAATTAATTTAGGCCAGGTAACAAAATAAACCAGTTGATCGTCCCCGCCCGCTCCGGTTTTGGACGCCGCACCATTTTTTTTTATTAAAAAAAAGCAACAACGCCACCAAAAAGAAGGCTAAAAGGGGAAAACGAAGTCAACAAAAAATATCGGAGCACTATTGAACTCTCATACCTATTTATTTATTAAAACATACATGAATATCCAAAAAAAATGAAAAGATTAATGAGATAACAAAATATAACAACTTTTAAGTTTGTAATACTTACAAACTTAAAAGATTTTAAAGATTCATTTTGTTGAGGAATTCCTTCAACCTTCTTGCATACTACTATTTATCATGGTGGCCAACTTAGACATGGCGGCCATCTTTGGTAAAAAAAATAATAAAATAACAAATAATAAAAGCCTTCCTTTTTCAAAAGTCCGGACGATCAACTGTTTTATTTTTTTACTTGGCCTTACATTATTTTTTTTACTAACTGGGTGGTGGCAATGACATCACTGCCGCCATGCATTGTGCATCTGGCGTGCTTTTTGATAGAATGCTGATTATAGAGCACATGGTCAGTAACTCACATACCATTGCTTTTGTTTTCAAAAGAAATGTTTAAATATTGATCTGACAGTCTATACCTCGATCACCTGTATGGAGCAACTACTTGCAATGGCATTTAGTTTATTATTAATTAGCAAAATTCTGATTAGAATATCTTAATTGTTTTGAAATTGTTAAAGAAGTGATTGTAGTTTGGGTTCATTTTAATGATTTTATATTTTTCTATGCTGGGCCCGCTCTTTTCTCGCAATTATTAAAATTTAAAAAAAAAGATGATGCATAAGGGAGCACAGTACAAAATCCCTCCGCCGCGGAAAGTGCAACACCGCTATAGTTCCTATAAAACCTAGAATTTGAGCGTAATTTGTGTAGTTTTGTATTTGGCCTAGAGATTTGCTTTTGGTATCATTCATGTGCGTATTCATTCATATTTAACTTATATTTAAAAATGGATGAGAAAGCGTCGTGGCTGTATGATACGGCGACATTAGTGAACCGCCGTGAAACACCGATTCTGCACCGATTCAGGAGCTAGAAAAAACAGGGTGTAATTTTCAAATCTAATTTGCAAAAAACTGACATTCTCGATGTAGGTTCAAAAGAAGATATTTTAAAGAACATGAATTCAAAATTCTCTCCTGCAAATTTCATTGCTCTAGGTAAGGCAGGTGCAAAGATATGACGGATACAAGAGAGCGCATAAAGCACGTGTTTCATAGGCAGACCATTTTGTACTGTGCCCCCTTAATTGGCCTACATGCCCTTTGACCCCAATTATGATTCACACAAAAAATATTTTCAATAACGGGGTCATTTTTGACCCCGTTTTGAGTCAACTATGCACCGACTAAAAATGGGGTTAAAATGTTGACCACTTTTTTGGTCAAAAATGTGTTTTTTTTTTTTTTTTTTTTTTTTTTTTTTTTTTTTTTTTTTTTTTTTTTTTTTTTTTTTTTTTTTTTTTTTTTTTTTTTTTTTTTTTTTTTTTTTTTTTTTTTTTTTTTTTTTTTTTTTTTTTTTAATGGAGAGCACAATTAGACAGAAATGACAATATAATAATAGGCCTACTTCTGTCAATTTCGCCAAATCAGATTTGAGCGACATCAACACGTTTTGCTGAATCTGGCTCATGTATCCGTAGAAACCCGCAACAATAACGACTGCGTTGAATAAAAAGCGGTATGTTCTTGCGGCGTCGCAAGACGGTTCACGCGCGCGGTGATGGTTTTGGTGCGTGACTACTTCGCGTATGATGGCGCGCGCACATGTGAAGAAAATGTGAAAACCATAGTACTATTGAAAAGTTCCCCTTTTATGGTGTTTTTGCGATATTGCAGAAAAGTAAGTCGGTAACACCACTTTTTTATTTTAGTATTTCAACGCATGCAATTTTGTTCACAACATAGGTGAAAACAAAAAAAAATCATTGAACAGATTTTTTTCTATGGTGTATTTCAGCATTAATTTTTGAAATTCCCATAGGGTTACGTGGTAAATTTGAGATCGTAATACCCTTTTTGGATTGCATTTTTCTCAAAAACGAAGTCGGTGACTCCCCCTTTTTATTTTGTATTTGTTATCAGCACCGTTGAAAGTACCATATATCAAATTTTCAAAAAATATCATCGAGAAAGTAAATCATGCTGCAAACCCCTTAATATTGCGCACTGATCATGTATGGGCTATGAGACCAATCATGGATGTTCCACATCCAATCACAAAAAAAAAAAAAAATCGGCTAGGGGTTTGTAAGCGGTTTGCAGTCTGCATTGTGGTACTTATTTTGTGAATCATTTTGTTGTTTTACCAGCCTTGGCCGCCACCGTCCGGCATGGACATTCCATTTAGCAGGACGCCCACTATGAACATCTAATACTGAATTAGAAGGGATAGGACATGCCAACCTACAGCAACAGCGAATCCAAGTCGGCATCAACATCCGACGTAACCCGAGTGCAAGTCATATTCAAAGACTTAAGGGGGCACAGTACCAAATAATTTACCCCATTGAAAAGCACGTAAAAATATGATTAAAGAGACTCTCTTTTCCACCACACCTAAAACCATTTTGAATATTTTCAATGCATGAATCACATGATTAGACATGAAACTTCAATTGACTTGGCTAAGGATATAGCTGGTCACGAATATTTAAATATAAATGACCGAACTTGACAAAATGTGCGCATAGCACGCGAAAATTGCTTAATTTACCTTGATTTTGCCCAAATTGAGCCTGAAATTAGTCAAAATTCCCAGAAGAGAGATGAACATGGATATTTTGGTCCATATGGTCGTGCTTTTTCGAGCCTGAGAGGGTTCAACTTCCCCCCCCCCTTTCCCCCTGTCGGTACGGCGGCCGCTGAAAATAAAGTATGTGCACAACCATTCTTTCAAAGAGTTTTTTTTTCCTGTATTTTTTTTATTTTATTCCCCTGTACTCTTGGGGTCTGGGTGGTAAGAGAAAACATACAGAATGCACCCAGGACCCTCCACAACAGTGACTTAGATATAAAAACTTTTGACGCGGGGAAAATAAAAACACATACACACAGTCACAAACAAATCCCACCCACAAAACCAGACAGACCGTACAACATCAACATGACAACAAACAACAAAATTCTACAAACCATGGCACTCTCTGAGAAGGAAAATTAACAAAAAGGAGACTTAATTTGAGCCTTCAATATTAATTGTCCATTCTAAAGTGGCTCCGTACTTATTATTCTTTTCAGCAATCTTATATTCAATCTTGTATTTAACTGTGTCAACCCCTTTAAAAAAGCTTGGAAACTAAGAGGGACATGTTGAAATTTACACCTATGTATGTAATAGCTTAAACAGAGAAATAACTTGAAATTAATGCAAATGTCAGTGTTGGCTTTTATACCTAATACCAAACATGAATCGAATTTAGAAAGATTCAAAACTTCAAACATTATTCAAACCAGTTTTGTTATTGATAAATGTAAAAAGATTATTCCATAACGTAGACCCTTTTCTGGCATTCACATTAAAAGTGCAGAATGGTTTCAGGAAGGTCATCACAAAAAGAACAATTATGATTCCTTCTGCCAATTTTGTGAGGAAATAATTAGTGCAAATTTCCCTGGTGGGAAAAAAAAAAAAAAATTTTGAAACTAGAAGGATCTTAATTGGGTTTCTATAGCACATTTAAAGTTACGTTGGTGAATATCACTCAATCAATCTCTTCATCATGTGAAACTTCATTCCATTTAAGCTTCAATGGATCAGATGAAAATTGATCCTCTTAAAATCATAAAATCGGCATACCTAGGGACTGTTTGTCATTTCCAGAAGAGAATAAACAATTTTCCCTCAAAACATTTCTTGGATTTCTTGGGTTCGAAACAGTCCAAAGTTCAACCATTATAAGAAGAAATATTTTCTTCGATCACTAAATATGGTTATCATATTCAAGAACAAAATCTTCAAAGGTTGAATAATATTTATATCCCTAGCAAGATCAGAAATTGTGGTGGAGCCTTTTTCACCCAGACATTGTAGTAAAAAAAGGTTTAAATTTTAGTAACGAACTTTTTATTCCACCAAATTGGATCTTGGTAATAAAAATCATTAAACCTAAATTCTTCTTAATTTTTAACTTTCTGTAAGAGTAACCAAATTTTAACAGTTCAATCAACTGACAGCCTCTGTATTTTCCCATAAGATAGTGTGTATCAGAGTGGAATTTGTTTAAAACAGCCAACTCAATTGACTTCCACGTATTAGAATACTCAGGATCAAGCAGATGTTTACCCAATTATTTTTTTGAGCTTCAGAAAAGATTAATTGCATCAATCCATCCTAAGTCCCCCGTTTATCATAATCATTACATACCAATTTCGATTAACTCTATCGTTTCCCAACACTACCAAATAATTTATAAAAAAAGCAAAAGTTGGTCAAGTTTTCGTGAAAAAAGTTTTAGGAATCTTGATACAAAGCACAGAGAAGAAAAATCTGACTGGGGGTAATAATAAAGATTTAACAACCGTCACTTTACCCGTAGGACAGATTTCTACAACGCCAACAGTTCAAGTTTTCTCGTTTTGAAGAAGTTTGGGGGAAAATTAAATCATATAAGGCCTTCGTGTTTAAAGAAAAATTAAACACCCCAGCGTTTTAAAGGTAGTACTCCTCCAAGTCAACCCTTTTATCTTCAAAAGATGGAATCTACGATTTTTTACAGCTACAAGATGTATTGCTTCATCTTTTGTCATATTAACTACTACATCCTGAAAATAATCAAATCAGCCAAGTTTTAAAAGAATATTGAATGATTCAAATCCCTCCTGTAAAAAACAAGTAGTGGTCGTCAGCAAATAAATTAATTTTTGTTCCAATTTTCCATTTCCTCACACTGAGACCTTTATTTTTTCATTGCTCAATAGCATAGCTAGAATTTCAATCGCAAAAAGGAATAAAAAGGCAAATGGACACAGCCTTGAAAATACCCCTGGACATCTCAATAGGCCTACTCAGATGCCCATTGTTAATAATATAACTTTTCCTATAGAAAGTTGTGACCCATCGAATAAACGTATCGCCCAAATTACAACGCTTCAGACTTCAATAAGAACTCATGTTCAACTGCTGTCGAAAATCTTTTTCAATGTCAAGTAAGACAATTGATCCTAGATATCCATTAAAATCTGTAAATTCCACTCAAATCAATGATCGTCCTGATATTATTACCAAATGTACCCCTTTCATGAACCCCATTTTGATCGTTTGGTGAATAAGTCTTTAAGCAGTGTTTTAAAATCGATTAGCCCCTTGTTTTGGCTATAGTTTATCAATCTGTTGTCAACAAGAGAAATAGGGACGATATTCTTTGGCAGTAATAAATCTTTATCTTTTTTTGGAAGGAGAGTAATTACGCACCATTTTCTTCCTTTCTCTGAGAAAGAGATAATAAACCCTCATTAAAGTGACAAACTTAAATAATTTATCAATAAATCAGAAATAATCGTTAAAAAACACCCAATATAACCCACTGGGAGACCGTCACGCCCTGGTGATTTATTAGACTCTTGTGATTTTTTAAGTTTTTTTTCCAGGAGTTCAGGAATTTTGATATAGGCCTATTGATATTCCCTTTGCAGTTCTCAGATAATGAGAAATTTTCAAGCCTTGTTCCAAAATGAAAAAGCTGCTGCCTCTGTCTCACCAGAGGAGTGTGTATATAGTATAAATGGTGGCAAATAACATCACGAACCTCATTTAATCTTACCAGGGCTCTCTCAAGGAGATTCTTCAAGAGTTTAGATACAAATCAAAATTAAAAAACAAGTGTAGAAGAATGACAGGCGCCCGTATACTCTGGTCCGGCTACACGGTAAGAAATGGTAACTCGATTCATTTAAATCTTCATACGCAACATTAGTTTTCACTCTTTATTCCTTTGTCGTCATGGAGCCCGGAACTGTGGCTCCCGACGACTATAATTCTACTTTCACACCGGCATATCCATTTTTCCCCAAATTGAGATATTGGAGATATTCGGGTAACATATGGTGTTATTTGGGTCAAAAATACATGCACGGGGCGTCAACGATTGCGAGGAATGATCGTAATTTCACTTTTCCCCCCCGCCCCCACCCCCCCACCACAGAACACAACGGTATTTACGCCTATTACTGGTCAAATTTTGGGCCAAAACACTAGAAAAGAGGAATTATATTTTGTTTATAGATCTTTAACGTGTACCTCCTCCTTCCCATACCCTGCAACTGCTAACCAAATAACAAAGGACCATTTTAACCTACTCAACTCAATAGTTTTCTGTTATTGATTTAAACTCATATTTTTTAGTGTTGAATATTCAATATGACAACACACCAACCCTACACAATGTAACACTCCAAATTGATACCATTAACATAAAATAAAAACGCTCGTTGTTCAAAATCCTTCATTTGTTGGGTTGCTACAAAGCAATGTGCGCCGATTTTTTTTTTCTTTAACCGGGTGAAATATCACAGGATAAGGTCTTTTTTTAATTTAGGCGATGCTCAGTACTTTTCTTGGCAAGAATTGTGTCTCAAAATTTGGGACAAATAAAAAAGAAAAATGGAACTATATGGTCTCTGTAGTGTTTTTTTTTTTCATTGGGTGAAGTTTGTTTTATGCCTCGAAAGCAGAAGAGGAGTACATTGGTGTGGCACATATTGTATATTTCTAAAAGCACCATGATACAAATTTGAAAAAAAATATCGCATAGGTCATAGCTTGTTTTGTAAAAAAACCCATAGCACATAGTTTTTAGCCAAAAGAAGCTGAGACAAAGTTCTTCTTTTCCTGGCCTTAGCCTTCCTGATTCTCCCTTTCACGTGTTGTGATAGTTCAAAGGACGTGGCCACCAGAAAAAAGACCTTTTGGGGAATCATTTGTCACGTCAAGGATTATCACATGCAAAATTTGCAATAAATTAAGCAAAAACTGTTTTATTTGATGCAATCTATACTTTAAATCAATAAATAATAAAAGAGTATTTTACCTATGGGTGTTTTGAGCACTAAATGTTAAAGATGAACAAATTTGTCACCCAATATTGGCTATTTTGGTCTTTTTTTTAAATGGCAAAGATAGAGTGTGAGTGTTTTATATTTAAAAAAATATAACAGGTGATTACCCTTACACAGGAAATAAACATGCAGCACAACTTTCTATTGCCATGTTGTCAGCCATCAAGGATCAAAAATTTTATTGCGCATTAAAATCTAGTACATGTACTGTAATGATCATGCATTTCATAATTTCATAACGTCTAAGGCTTCAGCAAAGCAGCAAAGCTATAGGCCTATTATATATAGCAAGTTTAAGCAACGTAAAAATCTATCATAGGCCTCGCGGCTGGTGACTTGCGCAGACCGAATCTTAAGGAGCGTCCTAAGAATTGAGGCAAGCAAATAATTAAGCAAAAGCAAACGTAACTAATGGAAGAGCTTCCCACTACATTTAGGAGAACCTACCTAAAATTAACAAAACAAATAAGCAAACAATGAATAAAAGCATAATGAATTACGCATATTGACAAAGGCGAGCTACCTAAGCATTAAGCAAAATAAGCAAGCATTGAATAAAAGCATGGGTGAATTACGCATATTGACAAAGGCGAGCTACCTAAGCATTAAGCAAAATAAGCTAAAGCTGAAGCCTTACACATCGCTAAAAATACATTATTATTAAATATTTGCTTGTAGCCAGCTTGAACTCACAAAAGGTACATAAGCCTCCTCACAGGGGAAGTTCCTGTGAGAGTTAACAGATTAAAATAAAATGTTATTGTAGCCAGCTTGGACTCACATGAGGTACGTGAGCCTCCTCACAGGGGAAGTGCCTGTGAGAGTTAACCGATTTAAAATGAAATGTTATCAGTTCTGTAAATTAGAATATCTGAAGTTGAGCTTCTAAATCGCTGAGTGAACGGGAGCGATCACTGAAACAGAAGCGATCACTGATACTACGGCGACACCACCTCAAACCCCCGTAATAAATTACCCGAGTCACAACATTCTTAACACTTTTAATAACTTAAGTTCCTTTATTGAAGTGAGTAATGGTGAGTCCAACGGATACAAAAACACGACAAGGATCAAAAATTGATACAAGAGGTTACCTTGAATAAGCGAAAATGAGGGAGGTGAGGCAAGGTGTACCAACTTGGCGTGGGGAGGGGAATGTAACACGGAGAAACGAGTGTGACACAGTAAAGTGCGAGAGCCACAAATTACAGAGTCACAGTACAAATGGGGGAAAAACATAGGCCTGTATGTAAATGTAAGGCCTGTACGGTAAAGGAAAACAATGCACTAGGCAGGAGTAATAAGAATTACTGTGCACTGTGGAAAAACAAACAGGGGAAATTACCAGAAATTAAGTTGAACTGTGGCAGAGCAAAGTACGATAGCCATAAATTGCAATGTCACAGCACAGATTAAAAACTGGTAAAACTAGGGGACGGGGACAATACAGACAAAATGGGACCGACGTTTCGAACAGATAAACTGTTCTTTATCAAGGATAAAGATACACAATAATAAAAAACTAGTAGCTACATAGCATAAAACAATTGTTACAAACGATCATGGATAAGACATATTGCAAAAAGTTCAAAAAAAAGTAGCAAGGCACAAATAGAACTGTGATTATTACAAAGTAAGACACAAGGCAATATTACAAATGTAATAACTTACAGAGCATTTGAACTGTGATGTTAACAGCAAGCACACAACCTATGCTACTTCCTAAAGTTCCTTTAGTTTCCGTCATATCCTGTAGCTCAATGTAGTTACCATTTTCTAAGGAAACGTCAATGTTTAATCCCGTACAACTTTCCGTACGTTTAAATCATCTTCTCAAACTACTCCCGTGTCATAACCGTAGTTTCCGTCACACCACAACCAAAGTGAAATAACATGACATGTAATTGATCATTTTAACCCTGTAGTGGTAGTTCTCATTTTCTAAATAATAAAACGTTATTATTTCATCCTAGGCCTATATAATTTTTAGTGTTTAACCTTTTTATCTCAAAAGTATACAGTACTCCCCATGTGCTAACCCGTACATAGTTCCTATAGCCACGTTTTTTTCCTCACAACTCCTCAAACTCCCATATAAAGTTCCCGTCAACCTGCTCCTCTGGCTTCCTCCTTCCAGTTTTCTTTCCTTTTCTCTATTCCTCAACATTTCACCTTCTACAAATTACGTTTTCTCTCTTATTCCGTCTCCCTCAATCATCTCTCCTTCCCTCTCACTCTCTCTCTCTCTCTCTCTCTCTTTCTGTATGACCATCTCTCCCGGGCTCCTTCTCACTCTTTATGTATATGCCTCAACATTTCCCCCGTACAAAGTACGTTTTCTCTCTCATCCGTCACCCAAAGACCCTATACAAATTAAATTGTTTACCCCTGTCTCTCGCTTTTCCTTTCTTTTATTGCCCAGTTTGTTTTGTTTACTTCTTCTATTCCTTTTTTCTTTTTCTCTCATGCATCTGGCTTCCCCTCCCCTCTCTCTCTCTCTCCTTCTCTCAATACCTTCTGACCATTATTCGTTCTCTTGTTTTTCTCCCTATTCTCTCTCTTTCTGTATGACCATCTCCTCTTCTATATACTCAACTTTTCCCCCTACGTTTTCTCTCTCATTGCGTCTCACTCTCTTGACCACATCTCCATCTCCCCTTTATCCCTCTCTGACTCTCTTCTCTCTCTCTCTCTCTCTCTCTCTCTCAACATTTTCCCCCTACAAAAACAGGCCTACGTTTTCTGTCTTATTCTATCGCTCTCTCTCTCTCTCGACCACCTATTTTTCTCTCTCACTCTCCTCTTTCCCCTCCCCTCTCTCTCATCTTTCTCCCTCCCCCATCTCTCTCTCTCTCTCTCTCTGTCCACTCTATCTCTCTCCTATCTCTCACTCTCTCTCACTCTTTCTCAGCCGTTCTCTTCCAGTGGCGTACCAACGGGATGCAGCAAAGCACAGGCGTACAGACGATCACGCGAATCGTATGCGCGCGACGTCACATGCACGACGATGCGTTCACGCCACGTTCCTGTGCGATGTGAAATATTGACGTTTTATTATTTAGAAATCTGTAACTAGGCTATAATTATGATGCAGTTCAAACCTGAGAAGCGAGCGCTCAGAATACACTTTCATTCTGTCATTTTGCCATAGAATGAAGATGAGAAAGAAGGAGGTGGTTCGACTCGACTTCAAAATCTAAACTGTTCAACCGCCTATTCATCTCAATCCGATCTTAAATCTAATCGATTGGCCCAAAGACTTACGTACTTGCTGGAGAACAACATACACCTGTCCTTAAATCCGAAACCATTCCAATTACCCAGTTTCAATTGGTATTATGCACGGGGTCTATAATAACCTATGTTGCCCGTGATGGTTGTGACCAGTAAAAGTGAAACGTACTCGCCTGCATCAGTTTAGCCACACTTTGACCCCAAATTTTAACGTATTTTGGTACTTTGGACCCTTTCTGACACAAAAGTATGGTTGAGATGTTTGAAAATGCATTTATATCTAATCCTTCGTCATATCATATTTCACAGGAAATACAATATTGGTAAATTAGGTAAATAATAACATCTTTTTATTGACCCCAAAAACCTTGAATCAATGTTAGCTTCCGAATAAGGGTCGATTTTGCTGTTTCTTTTTCGTTAAAAAGTCACTGATTTTCCTCATTATTTCGCCAAAGATTAAAATAAATAACAATCAGTCAGAACAACCGCGGAGTTCATTGCCAGCATAGATCTTTTAGCTGGAAAAATAATAAGCTATTTTAGTGGGAGCGTGTCAATTACTTCCTGTTGTGAAACCTTCCCGAACGGCCCAGCTTGAGGCGGTTGAACACATTACTTCAAAGGTCCAATCGAGTGGCCCTTGAAGTTTCCTAACAATAAGCTGATGAATGAGAGTATCCTGGGTAATCGGATTGCAAAATCGAGCCATCTCCTTCTTTCTCATCTTCTCTGGCCATAGAAAATGCCCGCAAGAATTCCCAATTAAATCCTATTGTTGATCTGCTTGACTGCACAAGTACATCGAGATCGAGGAGGAGATCGCTATTATTGCTATTATTGATTTTTTGAAAGCATTAGGCCTATGTTTGTACATACCGGTGTGAAGTGTCAATCACTCCACAGTATACTCCAACTCAGTACTCGATCACGTCACCCTGTCACTGACAATTTACATTGTGCATATGCAATATTCAGCATTAACTTCAAACTTGATTTAGATGCATGCTCTGGGCATGCTCATATTGGTAGCCCCGCCCATGCAGTGACTCTCAGTGCATGGGCCAAGGCCATCAATTGATTCATACTAATTACATCGTCAAACAACCCTTGATGGCCTCCTGGTGACCTCTTGACTTTGCTACAGCCGTGGGAAACCAATTAAATGAATTGGGATTTTTTTTTATGGCTGCAGGGGAGGGGGAATTTTCTACCAGAAACTATTGTGATATAGTGGGGTAGGTATGAAAAGCAATTATTAGCACATTTTTTTGAAGAGCGCCCCAATTTTTCAAAAAAAATTGAGATTTTTACACGGTTGCATTGGTAACTGGCTAGTAAACCATACCTGTGAATGGGTTAAGCTAAAAATGTCTGTGTCTCACAAACGAAGGCATTTTGCAATTAGAATAATTTATTAGCGGGATCCCCGATAATAATTCAACGACTGCTGTAAACGCCTTCCAATGTGAAATATCCGGGAATAGCGCCATGTACATGTCTAAGCTCATCCATTACCCGGGGGGGGGGGTCTCAAGTTTTGTTTGGGGTCCCATGCTCGTTTCCAGGGGTTTTCTGAAGTTGACCCCTAACGGGACCCTTTTCATTGAAAATATACCCCTAATGGGACCAGTATTCAGTTAAAATATACCCGTTTTCGGTGAAAATATACCCCTAACGGGACCAATTTGCGTAAAATTAATACCCCTAGCGGGACCTGCTTTCATACGTGAAATAAAAAAATAGACCTTTTGAATTGAACCATATATTAGAAATAACTTTTGTACACGTAAGAAATTTACACCATGCAGGGTTATTTTCCTGACATGTTAAAGTTAATTTTCCCATGTTTTTTTCAATGAGCCAGTCACAACTTATACATAATTTGATACCCCAGCGGGACTAGAACCTGATTATTGTGAATTTGATACCCCTAGCGGTAAGTCCCGCATTTGCACTATCCCTCTTTTTTGGAACGAGCAGGGGTACCCGACCAGAAACCCAAGACCCCCCACCCCCCCCGGGAGCAAATCAGTTAGAGGTTATTTCTCGAAGTGGCACATGTTCATCATGCTGTACAAACGTAGGCAATTTCCATCTCTGCCGTTAAGTTCAAACTGGGTCCAAATTCTAATTACAAATCCGCTTAATTTGTGATAAACACAACATTTTTTATTCATTCTCGTTCGCAGGTATAGTTTCCTAATCATAGACAATCACCACGTACTTGTGCCAAAATATCAAATTTTGAAATTGGGGGCGCGCTTCAAATTTGCCATTATGCATTTAAGGGATACAGACGGGACCATTTCCTTTCATATACCATTTTAAATTTAAAGGGTGATTCGTTTATTTACCAATTAAAGGGTCATTCCTTCAATTTACCATTAAAGGTAAATTCCTTCATAACCAATTAAGGGTCATGCCTTCATTACCAAATAAAGGGTCATCATTACCAATGAAAGGTCCATTCCTTTATTCACCAATTAAAGGGTCATCCATCATTTACCAATTAAAGGGTCCTATTCCTCATTTACCAATTAAAGGTCATCATTTATTTACAGAGTCATTCTTTCATTTACGCAATTAACGGGTCATTGCCTTTATTTACCAATTAAAGCGTCATTCTTATTTACCAATTAAGGGTCTTTCCTTCATTAACCATAAAGGGTCCTCTTCATTCATTAGCAACTAAATGGTCGTTTTCCTTTGTTTTCACAATTAAACGGTCATCTCATTTACCAATTAAAGGGTCATTCCTTCATTTACATATATTTTACATTAAAGGTCTTCATTTCCAATAAAAGGGTCATTTCATTCATTTACCATTAAAGGCATTCCTTCATTTACCAATTATAAAGGTTCACTCTCCTTCATGTTTACCAATTTAATGTTCATTCCTTCATTTGCCTTTAAAGGGTCATTCCTTTATTTCCAATCATAGGGGCATTCCTTCTTTCCCAATAAGGGCATTCCTTCATTTACCAATTAAGGTCCTTCCTCCATTTACCAATTAAAGGGTCATTCCTTCATTTATCATTAAAGGGGTATTCCTTTGGCCTATTAAAGGGTCTTCATTTAGAATTTAAAGGGTCATTCCATCATTTATGAATGAAAGGGTCATTCCATCATTTACAAATTAAAGGGCCATTCCCATTGTTTTACAATTAAAGGCTTAATTATAACGATACGCCTGCGGTTAAGGCACATGCTTCGGATCCATGTAAAAGCCCGCGGTTAAAAAACAATCGGACAAATTTTGACACTTTCAATTTTCAATTAATAAATTTTGACCCTCTTTTCATTTTGATCGTGACAATTTGACCTCATGGGTCCTCAATTCAGTGAAAAATAGTACCCTAATTGACCAGTATTCAGTAAAATATACCGTTTTTCCGGTGAAAAAACACCCCTAACGGGACCAATGTGCGGTAAAAATATACCCCTAGCGGGACGCTGCTTTTTCAATACGTGAGATAAAAAATAGTAACCTTTTAAAGAACCAATATTGAGAAAAATAACTTTTGTACTACTGTAAGAAAATTTTCCAATTCAGGTTAATTTTACTCTGCATGTTTAAGTAATTTGTTCCCATGTTTTTCATGAGCCATTCACACAATCCTTACCATAATTGGATACCCCTACGGACTAGAACTTGATTATTGTGAGATTTGAATACCCCTAGCGGTATTCCCCTCATTTGCAAGCTAGTCCCTTTTTTGTTGGTAACGAGCTGGTTAATCCGCGACCAAAACCCAAGAACCCCCCCCCCCCCCCGAGGCAAATCAATTAGAGGTTAATGGTTTTCCTCGAAGTGGACTATTTCATCATGGACTGGACATAACGTAGCCATTTCCATTTCCATCCAGCTCGGCTCTTTAATCCTTGGGATCCAATCTAATTAACTAAAATCGCTTAATTTTGTATAAAGCAGCAACATTTTTTTAGCATCTCGTTCGCAGGTATAGTTTCCTATCATAGACATCACCAACGTAACTTGTGCCAATAGCAAATTGGTGAAAATTGGGGCGCTCTTCAAAATGTGCATTATTGCTTTAAGGGATACAGACGGGACCATTTTCTTCCTTTTCATATACCATTTACATGTAACAAGGGTTATTCGTTATTTACCAATTACAGGGTCATTCCTTCCATTTACAATTTAAGGGTCATTCCTTCATCTACTCAATTTTAAGGGTCATTCCTTTCTTTACCAATAATGGGTCATTCATTTACCAATTAAAGGGTCATTCCTTTATTCACCAATAACGGTGTCATTCCTTCATTAACCAATTAGTGGGTCATTCCTTCATTACCAATTAAAGGGTCTTCAGTTTATTTAACCGCGTCCATTCCTTCAGTTTACCATTAAAGGGTCAATCCTTATTTACCAATTAAAAGCGTCTTCCTTATTTACAATTACAGGTCCATTCCTTTTACCAATTCAAGAGGGTCATTCATTCATTTAGCAACTAAAGGGTCCCTTTCCTTTTCCTTTGTTTTACAAATTAACACGGGTCATTCATTTACCAATTACCTGGTCATTCCTTCATTTACATCTCTTTACCAATTAAAGGGTTCCTGTTCATTTTCCAATTAAAGTCATTCATTCATTTACCAATTAAAGGCCATTCTTCATTTTACCAATTAAAGGTTCAATCCTTCATTTACCAATTAAGGTCATTCCTTCATTTGCCTCTTAAAGGGTCATTCATTTATTACCAATCAGAGGGTACATTCCGTTCATTTCCCAATTCAGGGTCATTCCTTTTCATTACCAATTAAAGGTCTTCCTCCTTTCACCAATTAAAGGGTCATTTCTTCATTTATCAATTAAAAAAAAAGGGTTATTCCTTTGCCAATTAAAGGGTCTTGTGGCATTACGAGATTAAAGGTCATTCCATCATTTATGAATTAAAGGTCATTCCTCATTACAAATTAAAGGGGATGGAAAGGCCTGGCCATTGTTTACAAATTAACGGCTTAATTATAAGAGTAAAAGCCTGCGTTAAGCCAGCTTTGGATTACATGGAAACCCGCGTTACAAAACACGGAACAAAATGTTTGACACTTCAATTTTTCAATTAATACAATTGTGACCCTTCATTTTGCATTTTGACTCTTGACAATTTGACCGCATGGGTCTTGACTCTTGGGGAAAAAAAATGAGTGAAATTACTGTTATCGTTTGGAAATCCCAATTCCCAAATCCTCCGCAGATTGTGTCCGGCGCCCCCTAGTTTATTCTATTTAAGTCCGATCGTACTATTCTTAGCCTGAATTTATGACCGCTTTTGGTAAAAAAATGTTTTTACCAACCAGCTGACAAACATTTAAAAAATTCAGATTTTTCGCAGATCACCTCGCTTTTACGCGTTAAACCAATGGCAACAACTAAAATTATATGTCTTGGCTGAAAGTGCCCTCCCCTGAAGAAATTTTACAGCACAGTCATTCTGTGCTTTGTGTTTGTGATTTGAAGTGCATGGTTTTTTTTCTTGACTACTCCTCTTTCTGTCATCGTCCGTAGATTCTGGCCTGACTGCTGCTGGTCCGTACTTGAGTGTCGTGAGTTATAAGTTGGATGCACGGCCCAATCGTAGAATAGGGGACCTCATAACACTAACAGTGTGAACTGATATGTGATAATGTTGGCACACAATAGCGCCAAAACGCAAGTTGTCTATTTTTGCATAGCGTGTATGTTTCTGTACTGTAAATGCTTGAACGCAAAACGATAACCGAATAATTTTCACCCGTATTTGGTGGTAATCGACATAGTGTAGCAGGCCAGGCTATCGGTGCTTTACCCAGGGCCCGTTGGCTTATAGTAGGCCTAGGGTGATTCCGGGGCCTAGGTCTACTAATAATTACCTGGTTAACACAGGAGCATTACACAACAACTCCACAACTTAACAATATATCATCATATCAATGTCCTGGGGGGAGTCGCGGTCCAACTGGTTTTTGGCCATATTAAAGGGTATAGACGTGCTACAAAAACGTCGTACAGGCACAGGCCCCAGCCTATATCAGTAAGACACTTGTCTCAAGTGTCCAGGAATTAGTTGGGCAACCTTCTACTACTTCCAACTTCAGATAGTGCAAAGATCTTGCGGCTGGGTGGCTTTTCTATGTTGGTGGGCCCCCGAGGCCTACCCATCCGCTGCTCCGGCACCTTCATTTTCCTTTTGGAGTTGATCCTCGAAAAAAGCCCGAGGGTTATTTTAAAAAAAAAATTATTGATTCCTGATGATGGCATGTTTAAATGTTGATATGAGAAATGCCAGTTTAAATTGGACAAAAATAAGACCAATATCGATGGTGTCCCAACTGAGTTTAGCCAGCCTAGGGGCCTGCCTAGGCCTAGCTAGGCCTAGCCCTAGGCATGCCTAGGCATGTAGGCCAGCGGTTATGTGTTAATAGGACGTCATTAGGGCAGCTGGTGCATGAAGCACTTCAGGCTCCGAGTACCGCTTCATTTGGAACGGAATAAATCCTAACCCTCGAAACCACCCAAGCTCATAAGTGTCGCTTCCTTTCATTCCCGCGCTGCCCTTAATGGTTTTCGTTAATAAGTAATAATCCCCCTAAACAGTTGAGATTAAGGGATAACACCGTCCTAGACCTAACCTGGGTCCTAACATGCCTAAACTCACGTGAAATGCTGGCCTGTGGTTAGGTAGCACCCTAAGTTATGACAGGGACAAGAAAGACCTAGGCCTTTATAGGCCTACTCTGTCTGTTACTAACTGGTCATGACTGCAACAACTACAATGTACCACAAATGAACAATAAAAATGAGCGATTCTTTTCCATTTTGCCGTTTTTGCTTGTCCGGTTTCACGAGTCCGTCGATGTACAGTGTGTATGGTATCAAGAGGGGAACCATGGCATGCCACCCGGAAGGTCCGTTCTACTTCCACTGGCACTGTCAGATTTCTTGTGCAGTAAATTTACGGCAATTTTCCGCCGTGTCACTTCCGCTTGCACTCCTAATCGAGTTTACCTGCAGGTCAACGCCAGGTCACTGCAGGTGCACAGGTTGCAGTATTTGCAGTGAAACTTGCGGAAAGTTTGGCATACTGCCAAACACTGACTGCAGGCCCCACTGGGCACTCTTTGCTGCTCGCCAGGTAACAAATAATTTTAACTCGTTGCAGTACTGCATTGCGTTGCAAAATACTGGCAAAAGTGAGTGTGCCAGTGACAATTTTTGTAGGCTGCATACTGCAGAGCACTGCAACTGGCAATGCACGTAAGTATAACGGACCTTGCCTTGTTGATTCCCATTCTGAAATTCGCCATCCCCAGCCAATCTGTTTGATGCTGCCCTGCTTTCATGGCTATTGTATGAGAAGAAGCGATCTGTTGCACCCTTGTTAAGACCATGGTTAAGATTACCACCCTACAAGCACTGGTAAAGGACGGTTTCGAATTTAAACAATTTATTGCCGTCATTGATATGACAATCGGCGCTAGCGCATTTTGATTTACTGTCATTGTTTCATAATTCCAGGCATGAATTTTAAAACATCAGAACAACATTAATCATAGTTTAATGTTAGCAAACAAGTACATTAAAACTAAATTTTCGATAAAACAAAATATCAACCGAACTGGAGTATTATATAATTTTTTTTGTTGAAAAAATCGGACTACAAATTCATTACAATTTTTAAAAAATGGCGAACCCCTGTTTGGTTCCCGTCCTCTTCTAAACGCCGTAGGAGTTAATGGTAAGAACGAAAAGGGGGACCAATGAGGGTCGGTATTTTTTAAACCTTCATACTCTAGATTTTCAAGATAGGCTTTCAATACGTGTTATACGCTGTCGTCTACAAGAGCTTCGAGGCTTTCTCGGCCTCGCTTAGAAGATTTACAGGATATGAAATGGAACTTTCGAGACCTTGAGCTATTAAAAGGTTACGAATACGGTATACGTTGTGACTATAGTAAGAGCCCGGGGTCACTGTACCATTGAAAGTGGCTTTTTAAGCACCCCAAACAAGGATTTTAATCTCAGTGAAAACACTAACAGGTTACACGTCCAAAATTTTATACCCTACACAGGATTTAGGCATCTATCTTATTTATTACCCTAAACAAGGGCCGGGACAAGCCCATATCCCCTCAGTAAACATGAAACCCTGGCACTACATGTACGTAATGCAATCTATAACAGAGATGCGTAAATCATTTTGACATTTGGTGCTTTTATTCATGTATTTACGCACGCTGGTGAATTTGTCCAAAATTTTATTCCCATGGTCGCCCTCGGCGAGGTCCGGACTTATTCCCCTTTCTGTGTTTAATATTCACATTAATCTAATTATTCACTCGGGATTATCATACAACAGTAATAAATTAAGGTGGCGGGTAAGGTGTTGGCATTATGATGTGGTTTCTATGGAGTAAGCGCCGCAAGCCTGACTTTAATAAACTCGGATATCAGCAAGCGTGCATTCGTTTGCGATTTTAGCCGTCGCAAAAATTCATGAGTCGATTTTTCCACTTCTGCATTACGTTTTACGCGAATTTGTAAACTTTGCAAATCCGCGTAGACTTGATGTTCCTAGCTATTCTAAGAACGCGCCTGATTCATACTCGTCTTCACCTTTTCACGCCACCCCGTTTTTTGTTTTGCTGCTTGTGCTAATAGGCGTAAAAAACGCGATACGCATCGGTCTCTCTAGTGAAGACGGAAATTTCCCACTAAAATTCTTTTTCGACGATTTTCAGGAAAACTAATCGTTGACACCATTTTTTATTTCGGTATTTTTGAGTATGCAACTTCGACCTAAACATATGTGAAAATCAGAAAAACGTACGGACCCTTTGTTATCTTTTTGGATCACTTATACGGGTAAATCCCATTTTCCCATAGAGTTGCGTGGGTAACATATGGTAAAATTTTTTGAGCAAAATGTACTTTATTGAAAGGCTCTTTTTTCTCAAAAACGAATATGGTAATCCAATATTTTTTTAATTTCAGATTTGTTATCAGCACATAGAATGTACTATATCTCAACTTTTAAAGAATTTACGGCCATTTTAAATCATGAGGCCACACCTTATTAAGTGAGGAATTCAAAGGAACTTTTTTTTGTTTTGCCATAATCTTCTAATTGTTGTTTCCACCATATTAAAGTCTACATATTTGAGAAGGAATATTCCAAGGAATTCAAATATTATAATATTTTTCCCCAATACGTATTTTTTGAGAAAATCATAAAAAATGTGATTTTCACTATTTTTTTTTGTGTTCCTATAAAAAAATAGTAGAATGTTTATAAAAATGTGCTTGTTCGTTTTGTATGCAGAGTCATAGTGTTCCGGGTCGGTTATTTTCCCTTTTTCAAATCGCACTATTTATCACCTTCTTTGCCAAAAAGCCAAAAATCCGCGCGTGTTTCATTTGGAACAACTGCCATAAAAATCAAAATATGGTAAATCTGAAGTAAAAGCAAAGCAAGAATAATAAAGGGTATATTACTTCACACTGCATTGCCATACTTGTTATAGGGTAGCAAAACTGCACAAAATACTTGTTTACGTACAAAAAAAACAAAATACTTGTTTAGGGATTTTTTAGTCGATGAAATAACTTGTTTATAGGGTGCATTTTAGTAAGTCCATTTTCACGCCATCATAATCCACCTTGGGGAACAATTGCCCCCCCCCCCCCGACCTCAACCCATCTCAATCACAATTTAAAGGGGGATGCCCGATTTAAGTAATAAGTTTTCATCTTGATAGAAAGAATGGCCTTCACCCTACAACCCTATCTGTAAAGTGTCGTGCGTATTTTCAACACGTTTTTGATGTGAGAGTTAAAACGTGATTTTGTAATCCCCAAAGAGTACGGTGTAAAATTATATTGGTCGACCAATGGTGCACATTTTCGCCATAACATCCAATCCAAACATCCTTTAGCCCTCAGGATTTCACAGGGCAAAATAGAAAATAGTGCTTTTCTGATACCAAAATGTTGACCACTTCCGTAAAATCTGTTGTCCTGGGACGAGGCGAATTTAGCGATCGGGGGCCCATGGACCTTTTAATTCAAACGGCCCTTGCCTTTGTTCTATGAGTGTACCCTTTAATATTTTATGAATTTAGATAATGACGTTTTTAAACCTAAAGAGTTTAGTTTGCTTTTGTTTATTTTCAATTGTGTTTGTATGGAATACAGCTGGCAAAAGCTTTATAACTCTCTCCATAATTTCGTAAAAATTATACAAGTTACGATGCTACCGCATACAAAAGAATCAACTTTTTCCTGTTTTTTTTTTTTTTTTTAAAATTATAACTTAACATAAAAACAAAACAATTATAAGCACACAACCCACTGTCCACATTTTTTGCCACAATGTCATCGACTCTTCGTGCAACGTATAAGATGGTCCTGCAGATCTATAACAAAAATGGACGCGTCAGATTAAAAGTATTCTAAGAATCCTGTTTTTTCTTAATGTTTTGAACCCAAATATTGCAGTTTGGGATTAACAGTTTAGGCACTGCTGTAGGGGTAACACTGGTATTAGGTATATAGCGTCCAAAGCTTTCCTAATGCCTACAATATATTAATTTAATTCACCAATGTAAAACACTATTGACAACATCAACATTCAAATTATACAGGGTGTTCCAAAAGTATACACTTGTAAATGAAGTGTTTATATAAAAATATGGACAAATACAAATTTTTCATCATGCTGTTTAAATCTAAAAAGTAATTCAAGCATTCAAACAATCACTCAACCTGTATAAATCTTAAACTGTTTATGATTTAAACATAATATAAACGTGTTTTTCTGTTCATACTTTCCAGACACTTCATTTCCAAGTAGATTCACATCACTATTTTGTTTTGACACAATCACGGGAATCTGGGCAAACTGAATTTGTAAAACGCCGAACTAATTAATTAGCAAATACATAATATTTTTGGGTCAAATTGACTCTTGATAACTTACAACATGGTACATTTTTTAACAGTAGTAGGACAATTTAACAAAAATATATTCTCCAAAAGTCTGAATTTTCACAGCCTTTCATAGTCCCTTGTATTCCAATCTTTAGAGCGAAGTCACTCGTTTGGCATTTCCTATGAAATGTATCATCATCATCATCATCATGAGGCTTAGGGATACGCGGACCTAGAATTAAATAGCGTTATTCTGTGGTCCAGGGTTTGGGGGGTGCAGAATGTCAGAAAGGTATAATTTTCAAATTTTCAGGCTTTCTGGTCCACTAGCAAAATTAAACCGAAAAAAAAAAAAACCCCTGGGGGGTTTATAGAAGGGTTGCTTTTTTCAAAAATTTTCTTCGCAAAATTCTTTTAAACGTGCTAATATTTCAATTTTGTAGCAAAAGTACGGAATGTTGTCCCAAACGTGTGGCAACTAACTTCGCTTAATTTTGAACAGAAATTGTTTAACACTTAACGGCATAGGGGGTTTGCATACTTGCGTTAGTGGCATAACGGGGGGGGGGGGGGGGTTCTAGGGACCATATAGTTTGCCATGGCTTTCCGTTTTTCTTTCTATGAGATATTGTGCCTTCAAACATTAAAAATTGGAGAAAATTGATTGTCCGAAGCAACAACACAACATCAAAATTATTAAAAAAAAATTTGAAAAATACTTATAGCAGCTTGAATTCTTTTCGAATATGTTGTCAACCTGGTTAATAAATTATGTAATGATGTTTTTCCGTTGTATTCACAATTTATTTTTATATTTTTGAATTACATGCATAATGTCCGTGCAACCTTGTTTTTGGCAGTTGCTAAGGGAGAGGTCATATTTTACGCCAGGGGAATGGATGAGGATTTCATGGGGAACCGAAAATTTTTGTAAGATAGAGGGGGAACGTGAACTTTTCAAAAACGGCGGGAGGGGGGAACATGAACTTTTTAAATGGGAAAATCACCGATGTCAAGGGGGGAACGTGAAATTTTTGAACGGAGCTAAGGGGGGAACGCGAATTTTGCCGAAAAAAGTGAAATCCTCCTTCCCCCCCCCCGCCATATACTGCCCGGCTCCCAAGTTGGAAAACTTCTACTAATACCTAAGATATGGTGCAGCTTATTTCAGTAAACATATGTGGCATTTGGAATAGTGTTTTCTCAGCTAACATGACTATTAAAAGTCTAGAAATGTTGACCCCTTTTACAAATGCTACTTTTTTAAAATGTTTACGTTATCCACATTTCCCAGCAACCAACAGCTATTTAATATTGATCAGAGTCTATACAGACACTCATTTTCCGACCTACAAAAATCTATAACTTTCAATCAGATACAGTACAGGAGATGTGAAAATTGGGGGTACCAAGAAAAAATACTACGTTATTGTGTATTACACTTATCGTTTATTAAGAAACTTGTCAAGATTTTTGTCAAGCTCAGTTTGACTACATTCATAAAATACACGACATACATCACGAAATCCCCGAAAAAATAATAACATTTGATGTAAAAATGAACAAAAATAGAGGCAGTTTAATTTTTGCTTTTTTGACATACGAGAAAACGGCGTATTTTTTCGCCACGGCTTCATGTATCAATCGCCCCAATTTTGGCTCTCCCTCGTGACGTCAAGTTATTGACCAAAACATCGGGTGACTCGAATTCGGTTTATGCTGACACTGTAATATTGATGGATTATGAAAAGTACTAATAAAATTAGAAATGAAGTTACAGAATGACATATTTTGTTTTCATTCGTTGCGTTTTTAATTATTATTACGTGGCAACAAAGGCGATATATGTCCACCACGACGGTAAAAATTTATGATGGCCATCACTTGACGTCACCATTTGTTGCCTGCGATTGGATTTGTGTCGAATCGTTTTTCGAGTAAGCTATTGGGCGGAAAATTAAAAGGGCAAAATACTCACACATGGACAATTTTTCAACTTATTTTGATTTATATTATCTAACGTTACTTAACCTTTTTCCCATCCTACCAAATTTTCCAATATTCCGAATCATGACATATTTCCTTTAAAATATGTTGAATGCGTTTGTTTACATACATCACTATAATACTTTGGCCATGGAATGTATATGGTTCAATTAACTGTATCTTTAGCAGGGCCGTATACCAGGATTTTTATTTTGCGGGCGGGGTGTCTTCGAAAGTGGAACTTTTTGGAAAAATTGACCTAACCCCCACCCCCCCCCCCCCAAAAAAAAACCTTTTTTGAGATTTTTGACAACTGTCATCCACCACCAACAAGTGCACTTTTTTCGAGTCATAATTTTCTCTAACTTTGGACCTTTTTTATCAAAAAAAATCTTTTGTGGTTTTTTTTGGGGGGGGCGTAAACGGCCTGATCTTATAATAAATGTAAATGAGGTCTAATTTTCAGCCGAATTCAATACTCAGCGATAACGTAATAAACAACAAAACTTTCCGTACAAATAAAAAATGTTCCCAAATTTTTTTATTTTTTTTCTCTATATATATTTATATATATATAATATATTATATACTTATCTATATATATATATATATATCATATATATATATATATATATATATATATATAGATATATATATATTCAAACAAATCTAAGTTAGTTTCGCAGGCTACGTCGCATGTCTTGTAAAAGTTACATATCCGTTTGACCCAAAGTCGGGTGTAGATAGTCGCATGCCGTAAAAAGGCCACAAGTTTAATGCTATGTCGGATATAAATCCTTGAACATAACAATTAGAGTCAGTAGAAACATCCGAGAAATGATGGGCTCTTCAATCAGTGCCTGGGGCCTGATATATATAGATATATCTATTATACTATATAATATATTATCTATATATCTAATATATATTATATATATCTATATCTACTCTAGATATTATATTAAAATGTCAAAAGAGTAACTCCACACGACGCAAACTATATAGTGAATAGTCAAAAAGTCAGTAAATGACGGAAAAAACACTACACTTTTCCGCATGGAAAAAACAACTTACAATTTTCCGCAAGTTTTTTTTTCCAGTCATTTTACTGACTTTTTGACTATTGAACTATATCTATATAGATATATATATAATATATATATATATTTATATATATATATATCTATATCTCTCTCTAATATATCTAGAATATCTTATATATCGCCTCTATCTTCTCTAGATTATTTTTATTATTATATCTAGTATTTGAGCAGGAAGATCTTGAGGCAAACAACAAAACACCACATTATCGCTTCATTAGACAAAATGAGAAAGGGTGGTATTTTTTTGTATGCAATAATTTCGGCAGCCAAAAAACCCACGTAAACTTTTGTTCTCCACTTGGTATTCAATGTTTTGGGGTCAAATTTCATTGGGGGTCAACGCGCGATCGCCGAGATAAACTCCCCGTAGCCTGTCCGCGGTGGTGGGCGGTAGATGCGTTCAACTGATTATGATGGCACGAGGTTTTCTCTCATCTGTTTCTCCCGGCACTTCCACTGTAGACGATCTCATTTACTGATTCCAGGTCATGATGTACATTGCTTTTTTTTTCCTCAAATGATTTTACCATCATCAATAATCATATGCAGTCTCTAGCCGTTTCGCCTCGTCCAGAGTATGAAATAAAATTGGGTCAAATTAGCCCGAATTGTTACGGTTTTCTTCGGTAGGTATACATAACTTATCTTATTTTAATACCGTATTTTATACCAAATCCAAGGCGTTCCGCAAGCTCGTGCACGGCCCTCGACCGTGCCCGCGCCGTGCCTCTGATTCAGAGGTCGTAAGAAGGCTTCAACCCAGTCCAAGAAAGGACCGTTTTTTTTAGGGCTCGGTTCTGTTCAGTGGGCATCGAGTCACAGGGCGGTTTGTCCTCATTCCCAGTATCACGTGCACTTTCTTTTGATATGGTAAAACCCCCCCTCGCTCTGTATGCATCTTTAATATACACACAGTACTGTAGTAAGTGTGAGTTTTATTTGTATGTGTTGCGTGCATGTACATCACACTCTGGCGAGCTTGACTGAATGACTACTACACAGTGCATATGACGTGTTGGTGCAATGGCCTCCCATCCCGCTATAATCAAACCAGCTGATCAAACTACTTTCCCCGTATCAGACTAGGTATCCCTATCAGGCTTTGCCGTCAACACATCTATACCCGTGGTGGAAATGACTTCAGATGTACGTCCCCCTTTACACTCAGTTGGCACTCGATAGTGTCTCACACACTAGAAGACTTTCATTTCACTGCGACTACCACTATACGAACAAGTGTTGCAGTGTGTAATAAACGAATAGTCCCCCTCGATCCTGCCCAGCCCGACGGCCCCAATCCGACAGCACTTCTTTGCGAGAAATCGCACTTCACCTGCGGCGGATACTACTCCAGTAACACCGCTTTCTTCTTTTTCTTCTCTTGAAGCCGAGCGACGCCCCTCGCCTGCTTCACAACCTTCCCATGGGGTGTATACTACCAACACGTCAGAAGAATCTTGGTAGAAGGTGACATAAAGTTTATGATCTCATGCTCGAATAGATCCTCAACCGACAACATTGATAGAGAACCACCACTGTACTCAATAACCAACTCCTCATTTTAGGGCTTCGGCTAAAATTCGTTTTCCTCCAATTATGGTATGTAATCCTTGCAATTTTGTTTGGGTTAATCAGGATGTAGCAATATGGACTTTACCATCAACTATGGCAGTTTTAGAATTTAAGTAAAAAAGTATCATATTTGTTTTTGTTTTTGACTAACATGTATGGGGGGACTACTCTCATCAGAGAACCTTACATCTTCTCTGTCTCTCAACTTTATAACTAATTCCTTTCCTTTTGGGGCAAAAACATTACAAAACTGAAACAACAAAATTTGAACAATGAAAACAAAATCAAAAGAACTCCGCATAGCTTGTTTAATTTAATTTTGCATTTTAGAAATTCCTAAAAAATCATACAAACTTGTATTAAATGGTTACATTTTTTAAATTAACGTAAAATGGGGCGAACTTTTTATTTATTTCGGGTCAGGGGTCAGACTTTTATTACTCAAGCCAAGAGCAGGATTTTGAGGTAATCCCTTAGCATTTGCACATGTCATTACTTCCTTTTTAAATTTTAAGAGTTGCTTGCCTAGGACTGAAGCCCCCCCCCCAAAAAAACCCCACAATTTCACAACACAACACCAGCTCATATATATTTGGCCTTTGATGTAGAATCTCTGTAAAGACAGCTGATAGCCTGGATCAGATATTCAACAACCCACAAATCAAGAACCAACGAAAAAGTTTTTCAGTTTTGATAATTTCCATAACAAAACATGTTCCTACATGTACTTCATGTTGGCAAAACGGAACGGAACTTATTACAAATTGGAAAAGTTAGCATATTTGTATCATTGTATGTATAGAATTTAACCTCAATTTAGTTGGTACCGGCAAATTTTCATTATAGTCATGTCACTTGTAAACCAAAAAAAAGTTAGATTTTCATATCTCATAAAGTACAAGCCGTGATTATGCATTCTTTTTTGGTGAGTGCAGGACTTTGAATTGGGGAAATCTGTTACTTTGACCGATTTTTGGTCTTGCTCCTGAGCCTTGCTCAGAGCAAGACCAGAGGGTGTTTTGAAATCAATCCCATGATTGCATTGCAATGTGCCGATACGAACTGTACTAACACATGTCAGTACTAGTGATAAATAGTCTTGCAAAAGTGTTTTAAGAAACACAAGACCATTTTATGATTGTGCAAAGAAATTCCCTAAGTACTAACGCTTTGTGGGCTAAAAAAAACGAGCATAAAAGTCAGGATTTTTATGTGTTAAGAATAGGATTTTTATGGATGTTCCCACATGACGCTATTGAGTTGAAATGTCAAAAAAACTGGTGCATTGTGGGATTGACTCATACACCCTGGAGCAAGCACTAAGAATCACTCATTTCAGCATGGTTGTCTGGTCCATTTTAGTTTTGGTTAAAGTATGAAAATTTGCTCTGCCCAATTGGGCCTGGCCAATTTTCAGCAAACTGGTCAGAAATGCTAGTACCACTGGCCCCGGGGTTTCATAGGTGTCATGTGTCGTATAGTGGGACTCCACTAGCTTTACATCATGGAAAAATCAAGTAAATTCATCAATTTCTATATTAATAGCATAGCTTAAAATGATGTACAACACATAGTAAAACCATTCTTTTCTGAAAGCTGAAGGTGTAAGGACTGTATATAATTTGCATGTTGACATTGATATAACTGGGTGGGTGCGAGAAAACATATAGGGTGCAAAACCAAAAAACACATTTTTGTCACTAATATGTGTAGCTGATGAAAATCTTGAAGACACGTAGTACCTGCAAGATAATTATATATTCTTACAGGCAAACTCATCGGCGTTCAAAACCATATCAAATTTGGGTATTTCACCCTTGTTTTGACACGTGACTACATGGTGGCCCACAAAAGACACATTTTTGGCGAAATATAACATCCGGTTATTAGAATACCAATGACCATATAAAACATAAGACAGCAATTGGGTACTTGCTGGAAATCTTCAGAAAGAATCTTATAAACCGATCTGGTGCAGGTAACAAAGTAGTTTTTGTACAGGGTGGATGAATTTGTGATATCAACTGTAAATGATGCCCTATACGTCATACATATTTGTAGGCTTTGTACCTTATAATTATGCTTGTTGTGGGCTGAGGTCCTTAATTGGAAGAATTTTTTTAATCAGTGAATGTATTTAGTATTAACCTGTACTACAGCTGACCATACCATTTCCAATTTGGAACACATGTATCGCAGGTGTGTTCAAAATTATATGGTACATGCATTATGCTGTAACAATTATTTCACATGATCAATGTTTGATAGAGATTGGCCTGACTCCAATTCCAACATGTATATAATACACTTGCTATTGGACCGTTACTTCATGTTTTTCTTAACACAATCCTGATCTGTTTGTATTTTTAAATTTTAATATAAATTACTGACCATCGTCTCACATGCAAATAGGCTATCAAATGACGAAATGAGTTAATTAGTACTTAATTGTTAATTGGTAACTAATTATGTGGCATGATGAACTAGTGGAAAAGGAATACTTCGTTTTGTCATTTATATAACATGTTGATTGAATTAAAGCATTAGTTTGTTGGGTAATGTTTTTGTATAGTTTAAAACGATTTGCATACTTTGCGGGCTGCTGTTAATATTAATTACAATCAGGTTATTAATCATTAAATAAGGGTTGAATTTGATTAAGTACTTGGTATTTTTACGAAGGTCTGTATGGAACCTGTGCAAGAGAAAAAATCTTCCTATCACTAGTTGTTTGCATTTTACAACAACCATTGAAAAATAGTAAGCATGTCAAAAAGCCAAATTCCAGAGACTTAACACAGAGGCTGCACTGCGGCTCCTAGCACTGCGGCTCCTCCACATTTGACTTCGGTTATCATTTTTCTTAATTAAAACACAAGATAAAACGTATGTGAATAAATAAGCATTTTTGGAAAAGAAGAATAATAGCTTTAAATAAGCCCAAATTTATGACATTTGGACATATTTATCTTGTAAGCCTTTGCTAAACCTCAAAAATTAAGATGCCGATGTCACTCCTCCCAAAATCAGTGTCACTATACGACCATTACCACGTTGCTGTACTCTCCGAATAGTCAAGAGAAGGGTCATGTGGGTCGATTAAAGAGGATCCTTTGAATGAAAATCTATCAATTTGTTTTTTCTGTCGGGCCACTTACCAAATGCTATGATCACTAAACTTGGTCATTGTACAATGTAAGAGCATGTACCCAATGCCCATGTAAAGTCATACCCAGATTAAGGTCAAAGGTTATGTGGGATGTATTTGCAAGTGTAGCAAGCAAAATGGTGTTTTTTTTGCTACAAAAAAAAAGGTTACAATTTCTGTAAAAAGTCCCTTTTGCCAAATCAACCAAACCCCCCCCACCCTTTGGGGAGGGCGAATTTGGGGGGAAAAGGTCCCTTTTTGAAAAAAATTTGCCCCTCAAAAAAAATCCTGGTGGCCCAGGCCAGTTCACATTTTCCTGTCATGCTGAGTGCAAGACATGGGTTCGAGAACTGCTTTAATTCGTAATTAAGCACCCTGCAAAAATTAGTATTTTCTTTGTAGAACAAGACATTCAAGGCATTGGCCTCTTGGGACGGTACATTGTCATACAAACTTGGATGTGTACACAAATTAACCAGGTATCAAAGGTGTCTATGGTCCAACACAAAGACCCTTGCTAAATCCTGAAACTCATTTAAACAATCAAATATACTATTTCATTATTACTTTATACATGCATTTAGTTGAATTCACTCAGTAGTGTGGGCATATGGGGTTCATACACAGATTTACCCATAGTTCCCCCGCCAGTTATCTGGCCATGGCGAACGGGCCTGCCCGCTTGAGGGGCAAATTCCCGGTCTTGGAATTTTCCCTTCGGGGGTAAAAAGGCCATTTTTCCCCGGTCAGAGGGCTAAAACGTCTGATTTAGCATGATTTTTTGCAAATTTTTCCCGGCTAAAGTCGCAGGGGCCAACTTCCCCCCCCCCCCGCCTGTTTACGCCCTTACTGGCTTAGTCAATTTAATATTCTTAATCCTAGTGTGTCTATACTTATTTTTTTATTTCACATAATTTGACAACCTGGGGTATTGAATTTAAATTATATTGTAATCATTTTAAAGCCACTATCAGCGCTTTTGTCAAATGTAAACAAACAGCGCCCCTTTTTTTTTCATCAAAGTGCATTTTTTTGCACTGTTGTGTTGGAAATTGTTGTAGTAAAGACATCTGTAAGTGGCTAAAGCGACACGCAATCCTGTTTTTCAAGCAATGATGATTTTTATGCTTTGTTTAACTGATAAAATTCTGGATCGATTTTTTTACGCCAAAACAGTCCTAAAATGGCCATCTTTCAAGACCGCTTTAAAAGCTTTAGTGATCTGTTTTTTCACAAAGAACAGTAATATGTGTTTGATATGCCGCTAACGCAGCACATTGAGACAAAATGGGCCTTTTGATTTTGGAAAAAATGACTGATAGTGGCTTTAATTAGTAGTCATTCTCCAATTCGAAAAGTACATCAAAATTCATGCATATAGGATAGAAAACAACTAAACATCCCCAAAAACATTTTTTTTTGCATATGGAATAAGAGAAATACATATGTTTCCTTATTATAACAAAATCATCTCCATCTTTGATGGGAAGAAGTGGTGGGGTCAGGCTAAGGCTTGGGTAATGTGTAACCCTTTTAAAGGAAGAACAAAACGAAATTAATTGTCCGTCCAGTGGGCTGCAATAATGAAGAACTTGTATGGTAAATACCTAATAAATTCCACTGCACAAGTGGGTACTACGCATTTAGGTTGTCTGGTACCATTCTGCCAGCCATGAACAAATAAGGCCATTTAAACTGCCACATATAGTGCCCAACAATACACGGACAACAGTATTTCAAATGTCGGTCAACTTTAGATTCAAAACAATGGTATAAAATATTAAGGGACTGTGTACATGTAGTAAGTATCTGTCCTTATAAAGTGCAATAATTTGTACGCCTTATTTACTACCAAAATTCCATCCATCCCCCCTCCCCCCCCCCAAAAAACATTTTGTTGTTGTAAATTAAATGTATCTTTAGGTATGGGAGCTTAATGGAACACTCCAGAAAATAAAGAACTAACTTTTCATGATTTTTAGGATTGTTACAAAGTAGGACAGAAACTCAATGTCATTAGGTTATGTAGGCTATAGTATAAGCAACATAAGTTATTGAAGAAGATGACTCTCTAATATGTGGGACCAAAGGAAAGTTACATGATTACATGTACATGTATTTATATAGCATCATAACAATATCAGTATCATTAAAATGACTGTGTGCATAGTACTTTAGGCACTCCTACATCCTTTTACCAACAGAGTACCTAGGCCTTATATGTTATAAAACAGTTACCTTATCAAAGTCTATGGTTTTAAGAAGAAAATGACCCAAAATTAGATTTTCCACACACTGCTCTGCATGAGCGTGGTTTACCAATGTAGTCCACACTATATTGCGACAATGGAATATGGGCGAAATGCTGGTACATTGTTTTTATGTCTCAATGTGGGGAACTCTTATTTAGTCAGGATGACTTGAAGACATTGGCTGGTATCTGAAAGGGAGACTAACTTAGACCTGGGTTAAACCAGGGTTAGTCCTCCAAGAGGGGACCTTTTTTCTTATACATACTGTGAAAGTTAAATGTAATGGGTGAGAAATTCCTCATGATGGGCTGTTCCAGCCCATCCATGAGGAATTCTTCTCTACCCATTACATTAACTTTCACATTATTTTGAAAGGAAAGAATGTCCCCTCAATGTAGGACTAACCCTGGTTTTAAACCTTGGTCTAAAATTAGTCTCCCTTTCAAAACCAGCCATTGTCCAGGAAGTTTTAATCTCCAAGCAATTAAAGGAAGTACACATGTAGAGAGTGTAAAACACTCTGGGCTATTAGAACCAGGATGCTCAATCAGTTGCCTATTTCTTCTGCCTTATGAAGGAAATTGTGGTCCTGTCTTCCTTACTAGGGGTCAAAAGTCATAGGTCTATTGGCAAGTCTTTGTTAAAATCTTAATGGTATAACATTTAGGGATGAAATCCACAGTTAATTTTGTCTTGCATACATTTGGGCAAAACATCCTGTGCTCATGCCCCCCCCCCCCTTTGCAGCCAATGTTTTTTTTTTATTTTCTGACAGTTTAAAAGTTTTGAAAAGCCAAACAATTGGGCTCATACTTAGTCGTGTAGGCCATAAGTATAATTAAGTAATATTTTGCATAATTAACATGTTGAAAACTGCAAGATTATGTGAGGGATTATATAACGTTAAAAACTTGTTAAAATTTTTAGGCAAATAAAATCACAATAGCAACTATTCGTTCACTAATTATTTTTTTTAAATGTCCAATCACAATTGGAGAAGATAAAAAATATAACAATTTTTTAAATGTCAAATACCAATTGAAGATGGAAAAAAATCTAACAATCAATTGAAGATGAAAAAATATAAACAATCCAATACAATGATGTTTCTTGACTCACTTTTACAAGTTCTGGCAAAAGAAGGAACATTTTTTGAAAGGAGGCCAGGCAATGTTTCTGAATGCAAAATTTTTACCTGATGTTTAGATACTGTCCAGACCCTCTATGCAAACCTGAGGTTTAATATTTTTAGGTGTGTTTTTTCAAATAGAAACGTTTTCTTCTCTGCCAGTGTAATTTTCAGTATGTAAATGAACAAATATGTGTTGCAAATTAAAAAGACATTGGCAAAAAATTAAAGATTTCATTTCAAGCAATTATTAATTAAAGAACAAGGTTAATTAGACTGCATTTTAAATGTTTAGCACTACTTTACATACATATGGTAATCTAATATTCTTATTTTTCAACTGATCTTTCTTGCTTTTGGCTTTATTCATGATCAGATACCTACATTTCATGTAACTACATGTAGTGTGCTAAAAAGTTGACTGTTAGCCTAATGGTCAACTTTTAAAAGTACACCTATACCTGTACACTGATGTTTCCAAAAGATGTCCTTTTGCAGTCTAAAAGAAGATCCACTATAAGATTGCCTCAGATTTACTATAGAGGTCACTGCGGTAGGATATTTTGCTGGTGCTCTTGTTCCACATTCTGACCTGTAGGACAAAACAGGGTTGTCTGTGGAAATGTCTTTTTGCTACACAAACCATACTCCTGCCTCGGGATTATGGTAGTTTGTAGAAAATACCGATATGAAATCGGTTATTCTCTTGAATCGGCGCCAATTAATGACCTTATCGGTATCTGATCGGTAGCGTCAAAATTCTCATTTTTACCATTTTCTATACATATTAGATTACTATCAAAGACGTCCACACTTGAAAATTAAATTTTCCAACTGATGGCCAAAGGGTGAAAATAAATCGCAAAAAAAAAACTGAAACAATCATTTATCATTTATGTACACCAGAGTGTGTATTTTGTTCATAACTTACTATTTTGCCGTTTTAGGTATTTATCCCTAAATCAATTGCTACTTTCTGGCAGTTTTTGGCTGTCGAAAATGGCGATGATAACACAAAAAGTGACATAGAAAAAATCGAATTAGAATGAACCGATTTTTGAAATTTAAAATCTGTAATCGGTATAACGGATTATTAGGGTGATCGGTAGACCTAGTAGTGTTTTTGATTAACTTTGTAACAATCAATTCAAACCTGCGATGATCTTTGCGATAAGGTTTTAGTTTTCACATCAATCGGCTAAGTACTACTTCATGACATTACAGGTATGCAGGTACCATCGTGATAACATAACCAGAAGTTATAATGCGCCAATTCCCCAAAATGTTGACTCAAAGGGTACACAATACTCTCTAAATGTAAACGATTGCAAATTTTTTCACTACCCAAACGAGTGAAACTCTTGTAAACCACTCCAAATTGAGTTTGTTTGTACTTAAGATATTTGTGAGTGAAAAGAGTGGATTGCCACTCGTTTTCCCGTGTTGTCCTTCATTTTAACAAAACTCCTCAAAAGGGTTGTCCTTCGTTAAAACTCCCCAGACGAGTGGAAATCCACTCTTTGGAGTGATTTTCACTCTTTTTTGAGTGGAAATTGGCTATTTTTAAGTAAAAAACCACGCATTTTTTGGAGTGTGACAGATTTTCAATCTTGGGGGTGCAATTTTCAACTCGTTTGCATTTCAGAAGATAAGACACATATAAAACAACAAAAGCAACCAGCAGATATTGTGTTGGAAATAGGGTTGCAAAATTCCCGGGAATTTTTCAAAGCGGAAAATTTCACCTGGGATATTTACAGGAATTTTAGGACATTTTCGGGAATTTTTGGGAATTTCAAAACAATTTTTTTGAAATTGATATAAAAATAGTCCTTTTGTTCAAATTTTAGATATACTCTGGTCAACTGAAAGGCTTTCAGAGAACATACAAGTAAAACAAGCATGTTTTAAACAACTGAGAAATGAATAACCAGCACTCTTTAGCAAAACAATACAGGGTTTGGGTTCAATTTATTTTCTATTCTATCACTACTGGTCTTATAGTTTGTATTCTGTAAACCACACACCTTGAGTTTTACCTTAGATTTATTGAGAACATGTCTCAAAATCAACTTTACTGAATTGTTTTTGACTGCTTCCGGCCACAGGCATACAATTTACACTTGATTTTCAGATTTTTTTGGAAATCCAAATTTCCAAATTATTTATTTGTAGTCCATTTTGGGTTGATTTTTCGTGTATATTGATCACCCAAATGTAACTCTGGAACATGCTACAAATAAATAAAAATTGAAATTTTGATTTCCCCAAAATCTGAAATCAGCCAATTGGCTGAAATTCGCATATAACCTTTTTTTTACATACGAATATACTTTGATTTTCCTGTTCATTTGCAACTAGTGTGTAAACCATCTCTTGTCTAGTTATTACACTACTGGATTAATGTTGTTTGCAAATATCAATTAAAGCAATAATAAATTACACATTTTTTTGAGAGCCGCCCCAATTTTTCAAAAATTGGAGATTTTTTGACAAACGGTTACATTGGTAACTGGCTAGTAACTTACCTGTGAATGGTTTAAAGCTCGAAAATGTTGGTGTGTCAACAAACGAAGGAATTTGTAATTAAAATAATATTATCGGGATCCCGATAGAATAATTCATGTCTGCTGGAAACGGCCTTCCAATGTGAAATAGCGCCAGTACGTGCTGCGCTCATCCATTAGTTTGTTTTTTGGTTCGGCAAGTCAAGTTGGAGGTTGTCTTCTCGAGTGGCACTATTCATCAGGATGGACATAAACCTTAGATTTCCATCTCAGGCCGTTAAGTTCCAATCTGGGATCCCAATCTAATTAGCAAAATCGCTTAGTTTAATGATAAATACGCATTTCTTAGCATTCCCCTCGGTTCGCAGGTATTTTCCTAGCCAATTAGCCACGTAACTGTGGCCAAAATTATCAACTTTTGAAAATTGGGGCGCTCTTCAAAAAATGTGGCCTTATTGCTTTCATTAAATGAAATAGGGTAAATACAATGTATATAAACACTGACATTAAGAAAGCTTGCTCCAGATTCAAAGAAAAAAATTGGCATATTATATTTTGCCAAGCAAGTAATTAAAATGTTCACACTTCTAGAATTTTTAATATTCCTTGTTGTTTTTTAGAATGTACTTAAAAATATTTAAAAAAAGAAAAAACCTAAAAAATTAAAAATTGAAATTTAAATGGCACTGAAAATGACATTAATCTGTAACAAGTCTTCACGTACATTTTGTAATAACAGGTCCAAATGAGTCTTTGCCAGAGTTTAGAAACCACTACTTCCAATGAGTTAATTTCCATTAGGGCTTGCAAGGGGTGCACTCTAGAAAAAGTCTATTAAAATGACTAGATCCTTGACCTGGGATGCTTAATAGAAAACTATTCAAATTGCCAAAGTTCAAATGCAAATTCAAAGGTTTCCCTTCCACAAAAATGTATTAAATATTTAGTATAGCCAACAGACAATATATTTTGGTCGTAAGTGAACTTGGGAATGCGCATCTGACCTTCGACGATTTTGGCTTATTTTCTATGGAGTGCCCCTTGAACTAGGTACCCTTTGTTTCTGGTATGCAATCTGAAAATACTACTACTTGTAAAACTAAAACTTTTCTATATTTAATTGGCCTTGGGAAATAAAATGTTTAAACTTAATAAATGCCAAATTTTGAAAATTCCCGAAATTTCCCAATATTCCCGGCCCTTCAAAATTCCCTCCGGAAAGTTTCGGTGAGTTTCCAAAATCCCTGAAACTTTCCACCCCTTTTCAACCCTATTTGAAATGTATAAAACCAATGTATATTATTACATAAAAAACAAAAAGCATTAAAAAAAGAAAACTAAAGATAGTCATCCCCCTAAAATGCTTAATTCCAAGTTATAGATGAATCGGAATTTTCGTTTTCATTCATAAGCAATTATGCCCCGTATACGTGGTGCCATAGGATACCGTGTTAACAAATTTCTGGATCCGGAAATTTATACCAAAGTTTGATTTGTCTATATGAGGACTTCGATTTGAGCTTAGTTTTTCACACAGTGGTTAGTTAATATATGGACAGGCATTATGTATGTATGGCAACAAAACATGATTTGTTTGAATGAGTGCGCCCTCATCAGGAATCTCTGAGTCGGCCTTTAATTTTAATTAGAACAAGAATATATGTTTAACATTCATACCTTGAAGCATGTATGTCAATTATATTTGACATTTGCTTTAATTTCAAACATATACAGGCACTGAGAGTACATTTTGATTCATCAATCTTCTGAATGGCCCTTTAGATGAGTTTGAGATTTTTTGTCGAGGTCAAAAGAAAGTTGTACAGGGGAAAGTCAAACAGAAAGGAAAATGGTGATGTTGTATCAACCATTTATATAGATTTAAAAAAAAGCTATGACTCACTGCCAATTTGTTTTGTGTCAATATTAAGAAGTACAATGTACTTTCGTGGGTTGCAAATGTTTGAGTGACCCCCAACAGTTTTTTCAAGGTTATTAATATGGTAAGTTTCTTGCATATCTAAGTATATTCATTCCACTTTCAGTTCTTCAGTTTCCTCGCAATGATCTGGTTATTAGATAATGCCACTCGTTCCGACATGAAGCACGGACTACTATCTTTGCCGACAAAGTCCTCCGCAAACCTGAACACGCCTCTACACGACCCAATCTCAAAAAGCCTAACAAAATCAAGGAAAGTCTTTACCGACAACACCTGGCTCCTCCAAACCGCAGACGCCTGGAACCTTTCACAGCCAAGACGCGCAACCTCCAGTCCCAGAAGCTACTCAGCACTCGATCCATGGTCCAAAACCTGTCGCGGACACTCGCATTCAACGTCATTATGATAACTAAACATCAGCTTCACCCACAATAGTAGAAGAATCAGCCTACAAAAGCATGCAGATGCAGAGTAAACAAACTCTGAGCACTTGTTACTACACTGACGGCTCGGTCAAAGAAAGACGCCACTTGTGGATTTGCTTTGTAGCACCACATACAACAAAATCATTCAGAACATCTGTAGCTGCTCCACAGTACAAACAGAATTGGCAGCCCTTCCGAAGCACTCCGCGACGCCAAAAACACAGCGGCTCAAAAACAATCGTCATCACACAGACAGACCAAGGTTTGCAATGAAAACATCCGCAACCCACATCGGACAACATAGCATTGAATAAAGACATTCACACAGACATAAAAGACAGCAACAAAAATTTCATTCAACTGGGGTCCCCAGTCACATCGGCATTCCGTGCAACGAAGAATGCGGACGTCGAAGCCAAAGCCGGCACTACGAAACAGAACTGACAAATCATACCACCAGTCGGAGCCAAACCAAGAACACTTCCAACAAACAGCACATCAAAGATGGCAAGATCAAATCAATCAAACACAGTCAACAAATCAGTACTTTGGAGATTTCCCTCACAAACACAATGCAAGCAACCAACGCACTCAATAAATTACAAGCCGAACTCAAATACTATCAACAGAATGAGAATTCACAAAGCTAAAACTGCCAGAAAAATTCATAGGATCACTAATAAATGCGCCTACTGCGATCAACATATACAATGTCAACATGTTAACGATTCTCACTGATGCCCAAGGAAACAAACACACTTCGCCAACAACTACTGCAAAATCTAAAACAGCACAACGTATAAGCACAACAGAACACCAATAGCGATCAAACATCCTCAAAACGCAAACCTACGCCATACCAGAACTCCCAACATTAAAAAAGATACACCACAACAACTAAAAAACAAAATCAAGTGTAAACCAGTAACTTTTAAGTAGTCTTTTTTATAATCCAGGGGTCAAGCAATAGTTTGCAATGACCGGCTCAATGGAGCCAACATTGAACTGAAACTGGTACATGTATCAGCACATCTTAAATAAGGCCCATTTGCAGTTTTGTAGGGAAAAATAACCTCATGTAGAATTGAGGGTTTACTCTATACACATAAATGATAAATACAGCCCTTCAGCCCCAAACATTGGCAATTATTAGCTAAATTGTATTTATGGAATAAACCCTTGGGGCCCATATTCCAGAAAGTGATGGTTGTGATTATAAGCTCAAAAAGTGGTCATCTTTGAAGAAACGTGATAGGTTTATAACCCACAATACCACAGTGGTCGCTTGGGAAGGGTGTTTTTGTAAAGTGAGTGTAAAAAAATATCGCCAAAGGTCAAAATATTATATTTAGCCACACCACTAAACATACAGTACAGGTAGTACATGTATCAAGAAAAACATAGTTGGCATTACAACTAGGGGGCCTCCTACATGTACATTTTACTACAAGATAAGTTAGTTGAGCAGGGTTAACAGATCGGAATACCAGTCAGTTCCTCAATCATACACTTTTAATACATTTCATGTTTGTCTTATAAGGCCACCGAAGGTCAATTGGTTCATTCACTCAGTTATTCAGCACAATGAAATCACTACATCAGAAGTCGGCTCCTGTTGAAAACTTTCAATACCTCTTTTATGTGAGCTTTTTTCCTATAATACCATTCCAGTCAACTTTACCCACACAAGGAAATACACTGGTAAGCATTGTAACAAAGCCGGTACAGGTGGAAGGTATATAGGTAGGTTTACCTTCTGAATCTCAAAGTTTGAAACAAAGACTTGAAATACAGTTATTATAAAGGGTTATTCCCGGGGGGGGGGGGGGCGCACTTGGATTCACGGTGGAATGATGCGTGAATTGAACATTGGACTTTTAAAATGCCACCCTAAAACACATTTTCAACGACTAAAACAAGCTAAACCATACCCTAAACAAAGTAGTTTTATTCTGTTATGACACCCTCAACAAGTACGCAGGCATTGAATCGTAAAATACCTTTATATTTTGCTTGCTTTAACTGCCAAGTTTCGATTACCACATTTTGGATGATTTTGAGCCCTGCATAATGAGTATTAACATGAAAAATTTCCAGGTGTTAAGAAAGAGAAACTACCTTTTCCATTTTTGCTGTTTTTGCCACCCTTAAAGGGATGTATGCGAGTACATCGCCCGTTGGAAAAAAGACCCCTTTACGCGTTTCGTGTCACGCATCATATCCACCTTGAAGACAAGTGCCCCCCCCCCCCCCGGGTGTTAATCTAAAAGTATGACCTTGTCGAAATATATCCCCCCAAAAAAAAACAAATATTTAATGGAAAAGGTTGGTATTTGATTCACCTTTAAGTCAATAATAGTTGGCTAAAATTGTTGTTTTACAGTAATGTGCTATTGAACCCTAACGCTCCAATAGCGCCCAGAAGACACTCTTAGTCAGGACAAAATGGAATTCATTAAAGTCCAGTGGCCCCAAGGCAGCCATGTTACTATAATCACTCTGAGATAGCCTCAATTCCTGAGAGGCATTTAGAGGCAATTATAGAGGCATATACATATTTAGAGGCAATAAACGTACATGGTAATAGCTATACACTTTATTGTAGTGAATCTATATGATGCTCTAACAGAACACTGTAGAGCCTTACATTCAAATACTTAAAATACAAAATTATTATCAAACATGACTTACAGAAAAATAAGGAAACTGAACAAATCCAAATTATAAAAACATAAGCATTACGAAATATCATCAAAAAACAGAAAAACAAAAGGAAAACAAATGTGTAAATAGAGGAATCTTGGATTAAATGTACTACAACACAAATATCAAAGTGTACAAATTATTATACAACATGACATACGAGAATAAATAAGGAAAATTAAAGAAATCCCATGTTTAAAGAAAATAAGCATTAGGAAATGCATCATCAAAAACAAACAAAAGGAAAAACAATGGTGTAAATAGAGCATCTAGATTAAAAGGTACTCCACACAAATATCACATGTGTGCATGTACCGTACAAGGAAGTACATCTCTTAACCGTCTCTTAGAATAGAGACGAAGGGTGCGTCATGCATGCAGTTCAATCCTAATGAAGTCGGTGGTGGGGTGTTGGTTTTGTTTCGTCCATTCATAGTTGGGTTTGGCTTTGTGACAATCACAAATAAATACAACACACAAGTACAAAGTTCGTCATTGCCATCATCAATCATTTCCCATATTGTATTGCACAGTCAGTTGCCCTAGGACACTGTACTGAGCATCTGGGTATTATGGTAATATAGTACCAAGTGTGTGCGGCACTGGCCTGCTTAATATGAATTAAGTGCCATTATTTAGGGATGGGTTTGTATATTGGAATCTGTACCCATTGCATTTAACTGTTCCTATTGTTGATAGGTTCAGCAAGGCCACTTTGGTGCTGTCTTACATACTGTCTCTTTGTTGGTAAATTTTGGGTGAAAATCATTTAGTGAAACAGGACAGTACTGTATAGCTGATCAATTTTTAACAAATGGTGTAACTTGCATACATCTACAATGTGCAATTGTCGGGTTTCCTTTGAGCTATGAATGGGACAACTTGGAGGGTGTATTGAATCCACTTGTTTGGGAAATTTTGCCTCAATACAGTCATGTGATTCCACAAAAATCTTATCTTAATCTTAACACATAAAAACCCTGACTTTTTACACTTATTTTAGCCCACAAAGTACTAATATTTTAGGAATTTTTACATGATACTAACTCAACTGTTTTGTGGTACAAATTTGTGGTACAAAAACTTCCAGAACATTTTTGACTAGATTTCCCAATGAGGGCGCACTCAATTTTCAAACAAATCGTGTTTTTTGCATTTTATATACATAATGCATGCCCTTATACAAATCGCTGTGTGAAATAACTAAGCTCGAGTCGAAGTCCTCAAATCACAACTTTGTCATAAAATTCCAGATCTGGAATTTTTGCATACACGGTATCCTATGGCACTGTTATACTGTACAAAAATGTTTACTGCATGAAAACAAAAAAATCTGATTCATCTCTAATTTTGGAATTAAGCATTTTAGGTGACTATCTTTAGTTCTAGATGATTATTTTAGGTGGAAATTATATTTCAAAATCTCTGAGTCAGCCTTTAAGTGCACGAGTATAAATCTCAATTGCCAGAGTGCAGTTAGTCTTTCATCAGCTAGTGCATAGAAAACACATTCCCTGTTGTATACCCAGAATACCTAAGGCCAGTTCATGTTAATGCATAGAGGAATACAACTGAGCCCTTGTGATGATGGTATTGTAGATCATAGAGATTGCACTGTGTTGATCTTTCCACTGATCTGGGCAAAAGGTCTCCCCATGATGCAAAAGACTGGGACCAAGTTTGACACTAGACTGATTTTGTATGTAAAATGTTCATGTTATATTTTAATACAAAATACACTCATGGGTCATTTTCCATTTTTCCAGCTGCTGTTAACCCGATTTACTAAGAGGGCCCAAAATAGTGCCATATGGTGCAAAATGGCTTCAACTTTGTGAAAAAGTATTTGAAGAAAGTATCAAAAATATTGAACAGTTTTGATGGTTTTTACCTTCTCTATCAAAAATAAGACTTTTAATGTAAAAATATTATTTTAATAATGTACATCTAAGAAATTGTTTTTTGTTGGTTTGAAACTGGCATTTTGCTAAGCAATTTTAAGGCCAAAATATTGCCCTGAAATAGCCCCAAAATGTCATAGAATTGAGAAAAATATATGCAATTTAGCTCATGAATAGTTAGGTCAAAGAAAATCAGATATTAAAATGTTATTTGACATTAGTCACCAATTTCATATTTTAAGCTATTTTAAGCAAAGTTCTTGTGGTCGTACACACAAATCAAAGAATTTTGGATTATTTGCATTAAAGGGGGATGGATGGCCCGATTTGGATATAAAGTTTCATCTTGATAGAAGGGCTTTCACCCCAAAATCCCATCTGTATAGTTTCGAGCCAATATTTAAATCTGTTTTGATGTGAGAGCTATAAATTCTATTTAATAAGCCCCATAGAGTACCGTGTAAAATTGGTTGACCAAAATGGAGCACATTTTCGCTCATAACTTACAAAAAACATCCTTTAGTCCTAAGATATCACAGGGTAAATAGCTTTCTTCAGATACCAAATTTTTGACCACTTCCAGTAAAATCTGGGGTTCTGGGGACGAGACTAATTAGTGATTGGGCCATTCCCTTATTATCTGTAAGTTTATTGTTTTTGCCTTAGGATTAAAGGCAGAGTGTGGAGTTTCTCAAGTGACAACCTTGATTAGGACATTTGTTACAATAAATATGATTCTACCTGAAATGCTTAGCTAATAGCTAATTGATAATTTTGTAAATTCGGAGACTTGTGAAGTTGACATCAAACAGGTACCTCATTCTTATCTTAAGATTTACAAGGTTGAATAACCATATCGTTTTGGGCATGAAAACCATGTATTTTTGGCAAGTGAACATGTTCAAAGCAACCCTAAATAGGTTACATAACTTACGAGATTTCCTTTACACGTATTAGTCTAGGTAAGCATATTATCTATCATTTTTCCATATGAGAAATCAGGAAATCATGATGTATACTACAGGATATTTACTAGTTATATAGACACTGGCACATTTTAAATATAGTGTGCAGGCGCGGATCCAGGGAGGGGGCGGAGGGGGCGCGCGCCTCCCGGTAATTCTGCAAATTCTTGCAAAATCAGCCCATTTTGAGCTATTTTGGACCAGTTACAGCCTTTCAGCCCCCCGGTAATTTTGAGCCCTAGCACACGATCAGTCCTTTTTTTCGCGACATGACAACAAGTTTTCTGCGAATGCGCAACGCAGCAAATATTGCGTAATATAGTGCGTCATTTCATTTGCGGCAATTTATAAAAACAAGGTGGTCTTGCCCTGTTCTTCCCATCACCCCTCTCTTCTGGCCATTATCCGATATTGGCGTGTGTCAGCGTCACCAAAACAAGGCCTATAAAATCAATATCGAGGAAAGATAATAATTCCTTCAACCAGTAGTTTTCCTCCCCCCTGCTCTAATACCTGTACAATATTTTAGACCAGCCTTGGTATGATGTTGAAAGTTGTATATATGCCTACAATGCGTCACTGTTATGTTTTGAAGTTGTGAATTGTTGATGCTAAGCTCCAATTCGGACAAATTCTGAAGCAAGTTATGTGAAAATACCCCTGCGCATATCAAACGATAACAGGTCCGCTATTTAATGTATTTAATTTTTATTTTTTTATTTAATTTACTTATCTTTTAGGTTATTTTACTTTTTAAGAGCATTTAACGAAAAACAGCCCCCATTAAAAAATCAAAAAGTAAAATATAAACAATAACGACAAACCCTAAGCAAAAACAAAATTCAAAAAAGTGAAAAGAAAAAAAAAAAATAAACAAACTGTTAAAAGATGTTGAATCCGCTGTTCCGATCCGATCTTAGTCCTAACCTCTTCGACAAGCACTGTATAGCCAAAGCCGGGCAACCTCATCACGGTTTGCAGATTAAAAAAAAATAATAGAGCCAAAAGTTTGAAATGCGGAGGAATATCATTGCAAAAATGAATATAAAACATTTCATTAGAGGCGGACGTAAACCCTCCGTGTCCGTTCTCATCATCATAGAGTTTAACCAAGCGTGAAGGAATCATCTACCCCATATGCATTTCCTGGACAGCATCTACGCTCCCTTCGCAACGATAGCTTGCCCCCATCTCTCGGTGATGCGTGAGGCGTAAAGTAAAATAACCGTTTGCAGAAACATCGCAAACCAAAATACAACGTTGCACTTTTTTTGGCCACATTTGGTGAAAATAACGAAAAAGTAAGTCCGTGACCCCCCATTTTTTAACTTTATTTTTTTGACGTATGTGGTTGGGACCCCGACATAATTAAACTTAGAAAATTCCCTGAAGCCGTTTCTCCCTTGCGTGATCGATTTTACCATCATTTTATCACATTTCCTATGAACTGTGTACAAATTTTGGCAAAAAATGTGTTTTTTTTGTAACATAAATTCTCGAACACGAAGTCTGTACCCCCTATTTTTATTATAGATGTTTGAATCCAGCACCAATGAATAACCACCCTATATCAAATTTTAAAGAACAATTAATGAAATATTAAAAAAAAAAAAATCCCCCTTAAAGGGGGGATGATGGCCCTATTTGGATTAAAGTTTCAATCTTGATATGAAGGCTTTTCACCCCAAAATCCATCTGTATAGTTTTTGAAGCCATATTAAATCTGTTTTGATGTGAGAGCTATAAATTCTATTTAATAAGCCCCATAAGAGTACCGTGTAAAAGGGGTTTGAACCAAACGGGAGCACGTTTTCGCTCATACTTTCAAAAAACATCCTTTAGTCCTAAATATCACAGGGTAATTGCTTTCTTCGAAAATATACCAAATTTTTGACCACTTCCATTTAAAATCTGGGGTTCTGGGGACGATACTAATTACTCTGATCGGGCGGCCATTCCCTTATATCTGTAATTTTATTGTTTTTGCCTTAGGATTAAAGGCAGAGTGTGGAGTTTTCTAAATTGACAACCACCTTGATTAGGACAGTTGTTACAATGATAAATATGATGCTACCTGAAATGCTTAGTCTAATAGCTATTGATAATTTTGTAAATTGAGACTTTGAAGTTGCATCAACATGTACCGTCATTCTATCTTAAAACATTTACACGGTTGAATAACCTAATCGGTTGGGCATGAAACATGTAGTTTTGGCAAGTGAACATGTTTTCAAAGCAACCCAAATATGTTACATAATTAAGGAGATTTCCTTTACACATGTTAAGTCTAGGTAAGCATATTATCTATCATTTTTTCCATATGAAGAATCAGGAAATCATGAGTTCTACTACAGGATATTTTACTAGTTTATAGACACTGCATTTTAAATAAAGTTGTGCCCTTACTATTTTTGCAATTGATATTTTGCATGGTTGGTCAGGCTTTTTTTTATTAATACATTAGGCCCTCCACCTGAAATGATTATGACCCAATCAGCACCCTTAGGGTTAACAAGAAGAACAATTTTATACTTAAACTAATAATGGGCCCTAAAATGTTTCTTTTTTTTTTAACAATGGAGTTATTATAAAGAAATCGCTTCTTTACATGCGTGATATCTGTCAATATTTAAGAGTCTAGTTATTTTGGCAATTTTAGAGAGGAAAAACAGAAGAAAATGATCTTTGCCAGAAAAAATAGAACATTTGTTGTTTAAAGAGCAATTTTCTACTAAAACAGAGTGAACATCACTCCTAAAAGAGTGAATTTCCACTTGTTTGAGGAGTTACATTGTAAATGAAGGACAACTCCTTTTGAGGATGAAGGACAACACAAAAACGAGTGGAAATCCACTCTTTGTGGAGTGATTTTTGCGCTTTTTTGGTTTACATTTGTTTCACGCTTTCACTCCTTCACATTTTTAAAGTAAGCAGAATGGAGCTACTGGCAATCTTGTTATTTTTTGCACAAAGTTGGGTGATGTCAGTGCTGTTTCATACATCCTTTGGATCACCTTGTATAAAGTCTTAGCATGAATCCACACATACATGACCCATAACAGGAAAGCCATGCAGGAAATGAGTAGTTGGCCTGACACAACTGATATACACTGTACTTTGGAGACTTAAAATAGAATAAGTTTGGTTTAAATACTAAATGCACTGGTGAAGATTTTGTTGGGGATTTTGTTTTGGTTCAGTATGTAGTAAACAAATTTTTAAAAAATAGGCAAAAATTAATATTCAGTTGACCTTGTTCTTAAAGGTGCAACGCAGGGGCGGATCCATGATTTGAAAAACTTCAAAATTACCGGGGGCTGAAAGGCTGTAACTTGTCCAAAAGCTTCCAAAATGGGCTGATTTTGCAAGAATTTTCAGAATTATCTGGAGGCGCGCGCCCCCTCCGCCCCCTCCCTGGATCCGCGCCTGCAACAAGAGATTTCAAGTCATCTATTTTCTGTGATACATATGATTTCATATAGCTTAGACACTCAATAGATTGCCTACCTTTTATTTGGCTACAGAAATAACTTCTATACGTGCGTATCAAAATTCCGACTTGAGATCAAAAAACCCTTTCCCAGTGAATATCACAGATTTTCAACATGATATTGTGCACCATAATCAATACAGTTTGACCTTAAACACAAACATTCTTTGTTTATTCTGTACTGGTGTAACCACAATCAGCCATTTAGTGTAGAGACGTCGTCGCTGTATATGTCTATTTGCGGGAGGCGGTATGACAAATTTCCTCAAATACTTAATTTTTTCAATATTTTGGTGGTTTGTTTCTGCATTAGCAGTTATATGGAATTGTACACACTTATCCCTGATTTATAAGTTAAAAAATACATTTCCACATATTTTTCGACTCTCTCGCATTATCGCCGACTAATCCCTTTAAATGAAGCTAAATTGTCTTCCCGACGGGCCCTGGAGAAGAGTATCTCATTCAATTTCAATATACCGATGTTTTCCCTGCAATAAACCTACTTGAGTTTATGTGTAGTGGTTTGTCAAAATGTAGGAATTACATGTTTTGAAAGTCTCTCAAAAAATGACTTCACAAATCTACCATGTTTGTGCAAAGAATCAAACATACTTGTACATACATAAGATCAAGCTCAAACATTCTCAAAATCGCAGGCGTAATCTTTAAAAGTGAATCACCGAGGATCCTTACTGACGCTAGACTAACGGAGGATTGTTTTGAAAATATTTTATAGGCTTGAAAGAGACCTCAAAAGAAAGCACTTTTCTGTCTTTAGAGCAGAATTAAGCATCGCATGACATTATGAAATGTTCTACATGGCAGATTTTCACCCGGGGAAGTAACTTCAAGAGTGATACAAGTGTTGTAAAAATATAGAAATCTATGCATGCATTTAAAGACACTATCAGTGATTTATCCGAAATAGTCAAAATCTATTAATTTGGCAGGAATAGCTTAAAAGTGAAGCATAAATCTGTAGAATTCTCATAAGTTACCTTTTCCACCTGATGAAATGGAGCTGGAAATGCTACGTTTATGTCCGTCCATGATGAAATAGTGCCACCTCAAGAAAATAACCTCTAAATTGACTTGCCTGAACCAATAAAACAACTAATGGATGAGCGTAGACACGTACATGGCGCTATTTCCCGGCTATTTCACATTGGAAGGCCGTTTCCAGTGCATATCTCAGATTTTCATCGTGATAGTGTGCACCATAATCAATACAGTTGGACCTAAACACAAACATTCTTTGTTTATTATGTACTGTTGTGATTGGAACAACAATCAGCATTCAGGTGTAGAGCGTCGTCGCTGCTGGCTATTGCGGGATGGCGGTATGACAAATTTCCTCACCAATGCTTAATTTTTTCAACTATTTTGGTGGTTTGTTGAATGAATTAGAAATGTTATATGAATTGTTACACACTTATCCCTATTTTATAGTTTAAAAAATACATTTCAACCTATGGTTTCGGACCTCTCTCGCATTATCGCCGACTAATCCCTTTAAATGAAGCTTAAATGGTCTTCCCGACAGGCCTGGAGAAGAGTATCTCATTCAATTTCAATATACCGATGTTTTCCCTGAATAAAACCTAATTGAGTTTATGTGTAGTGGTTTGTCAAAATGTAGGAATTACAGTGTTTTGAAAGTCTCTCAAAAAATGAATTCACAAATCTACCATCTTTGTGCAAATTTTAGAATCAAAATACTTGTACATACATAAGATCAAGCTCAAACATTATCAAATTGCAGGCGTAATCTTTAAAAGTGAATCAAGAGATCCTTACTGAGCTAGACTAACGGAGGATTGTTTGAAAATATTTGATAGGCTTGAAAGAGACCTCAAAAGAAAAGCCATATTTTCTGTCTTTAGAGAAGAATTAAGCATCGCATGACCTTATGAATGTTCTACATGGCAGATTTTCACTCGGGGAAAGTAACTTCAAGAGTGATTACAAGTGTTGTAAAATATAGAACTCGTGCATGAATTTAAAGACACTATCAGTGATTTATCCGAAATCTATTAATTTTGCAGGAATAGCTTAAAAGTGAAGCATAAATCTGTAGACTTATCTAAGTTACCTTTTCCACCTGATGAAATGGAGCTGGAAAGTACGTTTATGTCCGTCCATGATGAAATAGTGCCCCTCAGAAAATAACCTCTAAATGGACTTGCCTGAACCAATAAAAACAAATAATGGATGAGCGAAGACTAATGGATGAGCGAAGAAACGTACATAGCGCAATTTCACCGCTATTTCATATTGGAAACCGTTTCCAGCAGCCGTTGTTGGAATATATGGGATCACGATAATAATGATTCTTATTACAAAATTCCTTCGTTTGTGAAAGACATTTTCAAGAGCTTCTTAACCATTCACAGGTTACTAGCCAGTTACCAATGCCAGTGGAAAAATCTCAATTTTGTTGAAAAATTGGGGGCGTTCTTCAAAACAATGTGGCTTAATATGCTTAATAACTTTCAGAGGAAGAACAGGGCAAAATAAAAATTGGCAGCAAGTGGGTTATATAATGCACCCTGCATGCATACATGAACATGCACTATTGTCATGTAACTTTGATTGATTAGTATACTGTTAACACAGCATGCTTTCGCATAATGATAAAAGCAAAACCTTGGGTTTGTTGGCCACATGATAGCATTTTGCAAATTAATGCCTGTCCACTTTTCTTCTGGCTACACATACGCACCTATCCACATGCATACACCATCTACATTACATCACATCATGCATGCATACCATACACCACTTGTACAAGTTCATACACATTCATTCATTCACTTACACCATTTAATACCTCTATGCTACACCTTTTGTGAGAAGAGCAGTGTGCATTTTAAAGGCTCTATCAGTAATTTGCAAAAAATTGAAAAAAAATCAAAATTGTGCCTCGTCTGTAACAATTATGTAGGCCTATCCTATTCCTGACATACCCCACAGCAATGACATGAAGCAAGTATTAGGAATAATTAAATATTTAGTTGTTACTGTCCATACAGATACTATGGACACTAATAGTACAATTAAACACATTCAATTCTTTAACACTGATTTTCTTCCTTAATTTGTCATTTTTCCTTTGGAAAAATACCTTATGAAGATGCTACAGACTTGCCCATCATTTATAAGCTACTTAAGCAAATTTCAAATATATTAATACCAATGGGTTGAGGATCACTGAGTGAATAGATCGTACCCAACCTGCCCAATTAATTATTAGGGAAAACTTGACAAAAGTAACCATTTAACAAAACCAAAGGTTTTTTAAACAGTAGACTTTACAAACAAGTAATTTTTTAATATAAATCAAAAAAATGTATTCCGAATCAGGAAGAGTATAAGCGTAACAGTTGATTAAAAGTATATAGATGAATATATAATGGATCTAATATTCCGTAAGTCAAAAAACGTACCGCGGAGTTAGAGGTCGATGTTGAACAGCTGAGTAGTGTGTGCAACTTGGGCGAATGCACAACAACAAAAAAACACAATAACATGTGATTTATTTTTTTCAACTCTATTTTTATTCAGTGACTGGTCGTGTTTGCAGTCTTGTTCTATATCAGGTACAATTACTCAATCCATTTTGTGTAATTCATTTTAGTGCAAGGTCAGGGCATACTAATCATAGTAATCATGTTCAGACATTCTCATTGTCAAGGACCACGTGGTTAATTGAGTCCCATACTGCTGATATTGATATGCTAGGAAGTTGGCCTTGGGTATGATGAAAAATGCTTGATTGAAAGTGGTTATATATTAGGTGCATGCAATGCTAGGTCAGTGAAGAACCAACACTTGTTACAATAAGCTCATCTATCAAGGACACCAGTTCAGTGGTGTAATTGTACATACATTGACATTGAACTGAATCTTGTGTGATTCCCCAGGGTATCATTTATCATACCCCCAAACCAGGGTGTTATTTTCTAAATACAATTTGTGAATGAAAGCTACTGAACTGTGCCAGGGAAGTGAGATTTTACTAGGTCATAGACCCAGCTTGAGATGGGATGTACAGTTGGTAGGCTGGCAAAGGAAAGAATTTTTTTTAATCAGTAGCTGTTTTAAAAAAATTGTTTTGACATAATACATTTGAGACATACCTACATGTAGTTCGCCCATGACAAGTATTTCTTTTTTTTTAGGGGGTGTGATTTCACACACCTTCACATATTCACCAGACAATTAGTTTTCAAGGCAGAAGAGTGCAAAACCCTTTGGCTACACAACAATAAAGTTCAAAGCATAATTATATCCCAAAACTCATCATAATTTATAACAAACCCCTAAATACGTAACACAAAGTACCACAGGCAAACTACGAACCCCAAATCCACAAAATAAAAACGGGAATTATCATGGTCACTGATAGTTTGTACACAAAAATGGGAACCGTGCCACTGGACCGCCAAGTACCACAAAATATACCAGATCGTCGATGGGACACGCAGCAACAGATTGGTTATTTTTGGTGTTAGGGTTATGTCCCCTTCACCGAACTTCACCATGGTAAAAACAACAGAAGACCTGCGACCTGCCAAAGTCTTGAAAAACTCCAACAAACTTCCACCCTGTACATATGCAAGGTCTTACATGCGGGTACATGAAGAAGAACATTCAGATCGCTTCCCACAATGCATTGCTTCCAATGGAGGTTTTTGTACAGTTACTGATGTGAATCGTTGAGTGAAACATTGCTAAAAATGACAGTACTGACACAACTTGCATTTTAAAGAAAGTTTCATCTATAACGATGACCATTACTACCTGTACAAAAACTTTCATTGGAGGCAATGCATTGTGGTAGTACTGATATCTTCTCTTGGGTACATGTATCAATTTGGCTTTTGCAGTCTTAGATACAACATCGAATAAAACAGACTGTTTATATGTATACCTTCTACTTTAGATTACAATTGTACGCTCAAACCGAGCAAAGTAGACTGGCCATTGTTTATGTGCGTGTGTATGTCTGGTAGATAAAATCTTCCATAACCTTCCCCACAGATTTATTAAGTGATCCCGAGAGGGCATTCACTTGATACTTTTATGTGGACTCCAAATAAGTTAATTGTATTGATGAGGCTCTTGGGTACCATGCTGCAAGAACGAATGTATTCAGTAAGCAGTGGAGCTCACACTATTGTCCTTTCCATCCAATCAATAAGGTGTGACCCGTATTTAGAAACAACCATTCTGAATTTTGAGCTCCTCTATCTTGTTTCCTCGTTACAGCAAAAATTTTTGTTGTTTGAAAATTAAGGAAGTCTGTGTTAAAATGCTCCACAAGGCAAATTTTAAACGTTCAGGGGAACATGACTCTAAAATGGTTACCACTTACATTTGTGAAAGTTACATGTAATATTCTAGAGTAGTTTTGGTGTAGACTCAAAAAGAGTCATTTTTATAAGGACCATGAAGGGCCTGGACTAATTCCAACACAAGTGTCTGCATTTTGCATCTCCAGCTCGGTCCATACGGCCTTGTTCAATTGTACTGCCTGTTTTTTTTATGTATTTCAAGAATTTTTTTTTTCATGATTGCAAAAAATTTCTTTGATGTGGTTTGCTTTTCCATATATGGGCGTTTATGAGTTATTGAATATATGTGGCCAATCACTGATACTCTAGATATACTGATTTTTACTGACATGTAGCGGGCGACTGCACTTTGATTTATGCAATTGTTGCAAATTTTCAGTGTATAAGGAAAATATAACGTCTTGAACAAGACCGGGCTAAAATACCTTGATTAAAGCCAGTGTTTAAGTACACTTGCGATATACAAACCCGTTCTTTCTGTTATTCTGTCCATTTGTCAAATTCGTCAACGTTCAAGTTGACTATTTTAATTAATAGCGTACAACATCTCAACAGTCTGCCTCTACATGTAGGCAAGACCTTCAAGTCCTTGAAGTTCCGCAATTTTTAATTAGTCTTTGAAAAAAGCAGCGTACTCTGGGTCTTAAGGAGTCCTTAATGCATGTTGGTTTTGACAACATCTGTTTGAAAGAGTCCATTTATTATGACAAAACGAGAGTAAAACAAAAACGCGCACCTTTTGACAACTAATTTGGATTATATGCCCTCACCACATCCTGTGTAAATTTGATGAATTTCATTGCGGGCAATAGGATATTTTTCATAAAATTCTAGTTTTTACAACGTCTTTCTTCATGGGGGAATAGGCATATAGAGGGGCGCATAAGAAACATAAAAATTATGACTTTGGTAGGGCTACATGGCAGAATTCCGCAGTGGATTTTTTTCTGATTTTTGCGAGGTAACAGCTCCTGCATGTCCCTACTTATATACGTTGTCAAAATTGTGTTCGCCACTGCTTAAAATTGCAAAACTAAGAGCAATTGGCATGGGATCAAACAGCTGTGTTACACTACAACCCCTGGATATAGCAGATACAGCCTGAAGAGCCTTGGCTATAACGAATAAGCAGATTTTATATGCTTGAAGCATAAATCCAGGATTCACTTTTGCAAGGGTTTCACCAAACAATTTCTTTTCCCTCAATGATTCTTTTCATGAAAATAATACTGACTCATCCAGTCCGACACAATATCAAACCAATGATACAACTAACAAAGGAAATAGACCCATTAAATCATTACTTGCATATGTGTACACTATAGCATTATTTTGGTTCACGTCCAGAATTCAGACTTGTACAATAATGCTGTATCATTTTTGTGTTTTGATTGAAGCTTGTTTTTTTGGTTGTGGTGGATTTTGGATGTTGTTTTGTGTCTCTGTTTATGCTCAGTTTTACTTGTTTGCTAATTAACAGTACTACATGTAGGGGTTTCCCCTACATGTATTGTATAACCAATTTTGTAGTAAAATTTGGGATCCAGAAATTGTATTTATAATTTTGCTTTGGTTTGGTTTGTTTGGTTATCACGTACAGTATAGGCCTATTTAGTTGTCAGGGAAAAAAATTGGTAGCAAAAGAATGCACCAAAACATAATAAAAAACTATGCAAATTTTCTTTAAAATGAATAGCACATATCGATTTTTTTTTTAATATAAGCTCTTCCAAATTTTCTCATTTTTTTAAATTTTGCATTTAAAGTTAATAAATTGTGCATATTTGACAATTTATTTTTATATTGCATTTTAATAACTTAATTTTAGTAATATCACAGGTCCTGCTTGGGTTATGATATGGCAGCATTTGGCCGACACCTTTTATAAGCACCTTTTATAATTGGCTTTTTGGCCAGTGAACACACAAGCAAAATCCGTCAGTTTCCCACATGTCCCTAGTCAATTTTCCAAGTGTCAATTTTGCCATGGTAAGCCCGACTTTTGCCAAAGGTGTGAGATATACGCAAGAAAATTCAAACATCAGTCTTCAGTTATCACCCCCATCCCCTTGACAGGGTCAGTAGATGGTATGGAAATCAGATTTACCTCAATGAAATGTTAATTTTTGTGTCGCCTGCAAGAATTACACGAGGCACATAATAATCCAAATTCTATATCCTTCCATGTGTGCATGTATGTGTGTATGTATGTCATTGGCCCATTTTCACAAAGAACTTAGTCCTGGCTCAAAGGCTGACTCAGAGATTCATGTCCATGTTGAAAATTACAGCTTTGTAATAAAATTCTGGATCCAGATTTTTTGTTGTACACACTATCCCATGGTGCATTATACTACACATAATGTTAACTACATCAAAATGAAATTTCCAATTCATCTCAAACCTTGGAATTTAGCAAGGTGCCTACATGCATCTTTAGTTCTAGTTGACTACCTTTAATACCAAAAATATATTTTGAAATCACTGAGTCGGCCTTTAAGCCAAGTCCTGGACTAAGCTTACTATGAAGAACCTCTTAAATTTTGCTGCTTTTCAATATTAGTTTTTATTGCAGAAAATATGAAGACACACTTAGAGCTGAGAACTTAT
>JAMKCH010007031.1:0-37871 GCA_023653785.1 Ophioderma brevispina
AAAGGAGTGATTGACCGTTGGAACGCCGAAGGGCATCATCCATACCAGTGTCTGAAACCAAAATCGGATACAAAGTAGAACTCCCGGAAAGCTTGGGTGACACAGGAGATGGTGAAGAAAATGGAAAAGAGGACACGCTAGAAGTGATTTTAACTCTAAAAAGGAAGATGTATAGAAAATTGAACCAGTTGGGAATTGAAACATATGACGCGAGTAAAATGGTGGCGAGAATAATGTAGTGAGTTTTGAAGTGTTGGAGAGATGGGAAAATCTTAAATGTACTTTCTGACAGGAGCAAGGGTCAAAGTTAATAGCCAAGTGCAATAACATCAAGGATCATAATAATACAGAACAATTGTTCTCTATTTTCGTTCTACTTAGAGCATTGCTTTTTTGATGACCAATATAACTACAAGCAATTTCTCTCCGATAGATTGCAAGGACCAAAACACCCCGATTTTATAAAATATAACCTTCCGACCCGGTGACGTCACCGGCCGCCATGTTCGACCGGCCCCCATTCGCACTTGCGCTTCCACTCAATATGAACCAGAAGGGTGCACCATAGAGTGGGGAGGTGGTCGGATATTGTCATCAAACAGGTAAGCATGCTCTATAGAACGAAACTAAGAAACAATTCTGTTCTGTATAGTTTTTCATTCACTAGACTGCTTACCTTGAATGATGGATACACCCTGTTATTCCCTAAGGCCCGCTATCCGAAGGCCCGCTATTCCGAGGCCCGCTATTCCGAACGCCCGCTATTCCGAAGGCCCGCTAGTCCGAATAGGCCCGCTATTCAGAAGGACCGCTAATCCGAGGGCCCGCTATTCCGAAGGTCCGCTATTCGAAGCGTCCGCTATTCGAGGGCCGATATCCGAAAAAATGATATAAGAGGTCCGTTATCGAAGGTTCAGCTATTCCGAAAGTTAGAAAGGCCGCTATTCCGAATAATTGAATAAGGTCAGCTATTCCGAATATGTGAATAAGGTCCGGGTTTTATTCGAAAGATAGCTAGGGCCCCCTAATCCGAAATTTGGATAAGGTCCGCTATTCCGGAAAAATGAATAAGGCCCGCTATTCCGAATATTGAAAAGGTCTCTATTTCCTAATATTGATCGGGGTCCCCCCCCCCCGTTATCCGAAAGATAGATTGGCCCTCTATTCCGAAATTTGGATAAGGTCCGCTATTCCGAAAATGAATAAGGCCGCTACTTCCGAAACCTAATAAGGTCCGCTATTCCGAATTTTTGTAAGGCCCACTATTCCGAATTTTGATTAGGGTCCGCTCTTCCGATTTAATAAGGCCACTATTTCGAAAGTTGAATAAGGCCCGCTATCCTAATTTGGAAGGTTCGCTATTCCGAAAATTAATAGGGCCCTCTATTCCGAAAGCTAAATAAGGTCCGCTATTCTGTAATAGTGATATTTTTTTGGTTAAAACTAAATACAGAAGGAAAAACGAAATAGACCGGTGTGAAGTAATCATCGTCCGGCAGGTATCATAGTCCGGGCTCCGTGACGACAACAGAATAAAGCGTGTAAACTAATGTTGCGTAAATAGTCAACTGAATCGATTGCCCTATTGTTCACCATTGATTCCGCGGAACTGTGAATCCGGAGCACTATATCTCCGCACAAATGTCTACTAAAAATGAAGAGGAAGAGCAAGCGAGAATTAAATAAGTTTTTTATTTTTTTTATGTTTTGAATTTTTGTAGTGTCATTTTTATGTAGCACTTAGTGACGGGGGCTCCATGGGACCCGCATTGTTTTTTTCGCGCATTTTTACTTACTTTCGTTTTCACATAATTTGGGGACCGGTTTTCTTCTATTTGTCTGACTGTTTATATGCGCTTCTTTTAGCAGAACCAAAAAATTAAATCCATGCACCGGCGCGTTTATTAGGTAATTAGTTGGGTCCCATGGAACCCTCCCTCCCCCTTGGCACTAATGGGAGTGCCATTTCTTTTTTGCCAGGCCGTGAACATCTGCCCATGAAATAAGTAATAATAACAATTATTACAGAAGAAAACAATAATTACCCTTTATGTGCCTGAGAACAGCGACTTTGATTATCGTGGGACTACGCCACGTTTACTGTCATAACGTAAGGCAAATAATAGCAGAAGTTTACGACCCTACGAAAAAGAAAATTGTTGCTAGGAACCGCTTTTTTGTACTTTATTTTATAAATAGGATAGATATACACAGTTTATTACTCCTCTTTCTAAAGTGGAAATTTGTCCGATTTTGACGCATGTCGAAAAAAAATGTTTTGGCCCCTAATTTAAAGACGATATGGGGCAACTCAATTTCGTTGCATATTTGTGGTGTCCTAATGACCCCTTATATACATGTGGTATGAGTTTTTTTTTTTAAAATTCCATCGGGAAGTGTTTCTTTCAGGTTGTGGTGGTCATTGCCCTCCTCTTGGGCACTAACGGCATCGAAAAATACGTTAGTCACTTGTAGTGGCTAATCATTATTTTGTCGAGTCATACAAGAAAAGTAGTGTCACAACTCCAATGGGGATAAAACCCATTTATGCCTGGAATACAAAAACCACGTTTCAAAAGGACACGATTTCTTTGTCAAGTGAGAGAGACCAGCTCCAGTACAGATGTCAGTAGAGACCAGCTCTAGTAGTACAGTGAAGTAAACAACACCAGAAGATAACAGAACAGTACGAAGAATCTAATACTAAGGAATTTCAAATCCATAGGTATCAGCAATTGTGAAATAGCCAGCGAGGAAATATGGCAACAGATGGAGAGACCTGATCCCAATAGAGCCATTGTAATCCATCCAGGTCACAATACGGATGGATGGATGGATGGGAGAAAAATGTAAGAACCTAAGAAAATGGGGACCACTGTCGCCACAACCCGACACACGAAACAACTGGCCCGCCTAGGTGGGACAAAGAGCCGTGCGGTACCAACTCTATTGGTGCGTTGGCTCCCCAGCCTCCCAGACCATGATGAGGACGGCATGCTAAGAGTGACGAGTTGGTCCAATTTTGCAAGAAAAGAAGATGACTATTTTACTCGATGGTGTGTGACCTAATGCAAACCTTTTAGGAAGTAGGTAATAGATTCTCAGGATTGTTCATACTCAGTAAAGGTGTTGCAACTTCTAAGTCCTTCCACACACCATTCATACGTGAACCAGGACGCCTGATAGGATAGTCGAAATATCGCTGTGATGAGAACACTCTTGCTACATTCTTTAGGAAGTAAATAAAAGCGCCAGGTATATTGGTTGTTTGTTGATAAGAGTAGCGACTTGCCTGTCGGCTCTATTATATAAAACCAGCACTACGGGCTTCCTTGACAGCATCAGTAACCTTCTTTGCAAATTTGGCAGTAGATCTCTATGAATTTTTTTTGTAATCTTGGTGTTCTCAGTTGCCTGTGACGTCGTAGTATCCATGATACAATAGCTGAACCCTTGTCTGACCCTTTGATGACAACATTCCACTCTACCCATTACAAATGTGATCGGAAGGCGGAATTTTAACACCGCGAGCACCTTTCAGGATCTTTGTGCCATTCAAAATCTTACGCAGCCACTGCGGTTGCGTTAGCTAAGATGCCTCAAGTTCACGGTAAGACTCCAGGACTGCCTCGTTCCATTTTTCGCGTGTTCTCGGTAAAAACATGATACCCCAAATAGCGCGTATTGTGCTGCAAAACGATTTTTGTACAGGCCAAGTATAGGCAGAGACCGGGATCTCTCCTTTTCTATATCTGTGTCTACGATAAACCTTATTCATTGGCAATTGTCAACTTCACTTGTTACCGCCGTACTTCTGAAGTTCTGTCACTCACCTCCGTACAGTTCTTATGGGATGTAAGGTCTAAACTTTGATTTGAAGCCATATTGAAAACGTCCCTCGTAAAGATTCATTTTGTTATTATTATTAATGCAATTTCAATACAGCACACAACCCTCAATTCAGAAGTAAAAGCGGTCGCTCAGTCATGCGCTAGCTGCATTTCAATTTGTTTATTGTTGGCAAGGTGATTTAATTTATAAACCAGAAAAGATATTTTATTGAGGACAGAAATTGAAACCAATGTGATCATATCTGCATGTAAGAACTCGGTAATTGCGCATCAATATTATGCCGAAAAGTAAGTTGTACAAAAAAAAAATTATAATTTACTTTTTTTACGATTTTTTTCCAAAAAAATTAAGAATTTAAGAAACTGCAATTAACTATGAAACAACACTCTCTGCTCTGCTGACCGAAAGAGGGCAGTATAAATTTATAAAACAAGATGTCAGCGTCCACGAGTTGAAAAATTGGTTCGAAAATTTGTTGCTAGCTTTTTAGTTTACTAAGTTTATTTTGTAGTGATACGAAAACGAATTAAGGAAACGTTGGTAATTTTTCATGGGAATAACAAATTAAAGGTATCACTTCAACGGTGAGTGCCATCCGCATTCTCATTTTGTATTTGTGGCACGATTGGTACTACCCTATAAATTCGGCAGCCTCAACTGAATAACCCTACAGGTGAAGGCACAGGATGCGGTAGCCCCGGTGTGTACAGAACACAGGCCACTGAATTCATCCAAAGTGAAAAAAACATGAAAATACACAATTAATGCTTTGGCAATACTCCACTAGCGCATGATATGTATGGCCCATCATGGGGACTGTCTGTTGGGCCACCCGTGACGTTAATCGTTATTGACCCCCTCACTCACTGAAAAACAGAAAACTGCTACGCGTATACGTATGAATGTCCAGGCAGTGCAGTTATCGGCCTCTTACTGATGGCGCACACTAGCACTAACCCGATAGCCAGGTGGGGCAGGAAGCCCATTTCCCGGGCCATTTCCGGCAAATTTGACGACAGTCGCATTCACATTCCTTCCAGGGTTCGCCAGTTTCTTCCCCAGGCGGAAAAACGCGTTTTTCCGCAGTTTTTTTCCACTTGGAAGAAACGGTTTCTTCCCTTTCTTCCACTGAAGCGGAAAACATTAAAAAGTCATTTAAAATTTTCTATTTTAAAGCAAATACTTAGAGTTTGGTTTTATATTATACAAGTGAATGAAATATAGTGAAATAATTCAAAATAAAGAACCATTTAAGGGACCCCCTACCATACCCCAGACAAAGTGCATTACTCAAACGCTGCATTTATTCACAAGGCCTAAATATTAAAAAAATAAGGAAGAACTGATTCTCACTTTTCACCCAGCAAGGCCAAGCGTATCCTTGAAAGGACTTGAACATTTCACAAATATTGTTATAGTCTCCCTAACCTAACCCAGGTTCTCCCACTATAAGCATTACAAACAAAAGAACACTGAATGGTTGTACTTTTATGATTTGTTATTTTAAATTAACAAATTGGCGATACAGTGTAACAGCTTTTTCATGTTTGCATCTACAATACAACTGTGATAGTATAAATGTGCACATGGAAAATGGGAAAAATAAGTACAAATTATCATCTGTATAATTTGTAGCAAGTCAAAACAACATTGTGAACAAATTTAATATATATTGCAAGGTAATACTAACATGTTCAAAATTGTAAATTAATTTTGAAAAAAAACAATTGTTGTAAAATTTAAGTAACTAAGTAGCCTTGATGATTTGAAGTGCAAAGCAGATGACATATGGTGTTAATTTAGGATGTTGTTCATAATACATTCTTTATTTCTTCCAGTTATTCAATTTCTTCCAGTTTTCTTCGGAAGAAGAAGAAGAAACGAAGAAACACTTTTTTCCAGTTTTCCATTCTTCAGGAAGGAATAGTTTTCTTCCGGAAGTTTCCGGAACCCTTTATACATACATACGAATAAAACCGTTATCATAGTAGTATGGGCTTTATTCTGTAATAAAATGCGGCGGGTTTTAAAAGTTAATGGCTAAATTGGTTATATACCATACGTCTCTCTTTTTCATATTGATTTTTGTGTCAATCTTCTATTAATAGCGAATGCTACGGAAATAAAGTTGCATTACTTGCCGCATACACAGGTCGAATCTGTGTTAGTGGGATATAACCACAACCACAGGAGGAAACAGTGTATTAAAAACCCAATTGTACAAATCTCTTCATTGAGGGCTAGTGTGGACCACAGGATGGCATTTGTTACATGCCTCAGTCTCCTATTAAAATATGAGTCCAACTTACATGGGAATCACATAAACGTGTTACCAGAATCCGAATGCATCCTTAGAACATTTTTGAAATGCTCAATATCATTGAAAAAAACCAAGAGAAATTGGAAACGCACCCAAAGTTTCAAGTTCCTGTGTTATTTTTGACATGAGAAAAAGAAGATGGCGAGGAGTATTTCTCACCCCAATATTGGGATAACTATGAAGTGCGGGTCATTTGTTGTTTATAATCAAGTCTGCAGTACAAGGAATTGGCATGCAAGAGTACACAGATTACAATTACACTATTCGTGCCACATTGACATAGCTAAGATGTATTTGTAAATAGTGAAATCTTCCTGAAGCCAATCCATTAGTGTCTTTGTGAGTCCGTGGATAGACAGCTCGGCATTCGATGGGATTTACTTGTGCGGTTAATCAATAGGAGACCCTGCTTGATTGACAAGGAGCCAGTCTTCCCCTGAACACTGACAGCTATGTCAGTGGTCATACGTTGCCTATCCTATAGTTTGACGGGCGGCATATAGATTTTTTTATTTTATCGACCAAGCCGCGGGCTTGTACTCCCTTTAATAAAGTGAAATTGAGGTGAAACTATTGCATGATGTTAACAAAATCAGTGTGCACAATTCCTTTGAACATTTGTATAGCAGTTTTTGACATTTTATTATAAAGGGATGCTTTTATATATTGCATTGTAAAAATGCTATACAAGCCAAAAGTTGTGTTTGTAGCAGTTACTTCAACTTATGGGTAGATTTTGCTGTGTTAAACGTGAATTTGCACACTTGCCTAAAAATATCAACATTTTTCCATTACAATCTCTCAATGGGGGGTGCCCCACCCTTCAATATATTTTGTGACTTGTAACAGTTATGGCTAGCGCAAGTGGTATTACAATTCAGCCATCAGTGTTCTTGGAAGAGAGCAGTACAGAATTAGAGGCACAAAAGGAAGGTACACGAGTCATTAGATGCTACCAGGAAGGTTTACAGTTACTGATGGATGCACTCAAAAGGTACATTGTTAGGGGTAATATTAAGCATTAAAGCAATAATTACATTTTGAAGAAAGAGCATTCCAATTTTCAAAATTTGAGATTTTTCACGTTGCGTTGGCATGTCTAGTACACAATGTCTGGATGGCCCATGCTGGGTGGCGAAAATTTGATACAGAACAATGAATCATTTAGAATATTAACTGATTATGCAGTGTGCGATCAGAAATTACACATGGGTGATTATGTATGGTCATGAGCTGTTAAGTAAAAAGACTGTCATGATAGTTTTAAAGCTAGACCGTGGGGAAATTTCCCGGGGCCATGCCATTCGTTCGTTTGCAATCAGCTCAGTGGTAGGCCGTGGTGAAGCAAAAATATCGGCTAGACTCCGCTCATCTTGAATGGTGTGGTAAAAGGAACCATAGTACGGGCTCCATAGCGACAACAGAATAAAGCGTGAAAAACTAATGTTGCGTGAAGAGCGTGAAGAGCCAAATGAATCAATTGCCCTATTGTTCACCATGTTGGTGGACTGTGAGACCGGAGGGGACTATCTGCCAACTGGGAATCTTGATCAGTGACACAGGGAATGGATCAGCTTGGGCAAATCATAGATTTCATCTAGTCCATCGGGGTAGCCACAATTTGCCGCACCCACTGCAGGCTGCCCCCAGTGAATTCAGCCCTTGACGGAATAAAGTGGCATGTGGATATGTGACTTTATTCCGGCAAAGAGTGCATTCAACTGGGTGCAGGCTGCAGGGGGTGCGCAAATTGTGGCTACCCAGTCCATCGTACATTTTATGAACATTGGATACAAATGAGTCCCAGTGAACAGAATTACACCAATCGAATGCATGCATGCATTCATGGATGCACTGTGTGCCTTTTCATCTCATCTTTTATGGACGTGTCCACACATGGTCCATCCCAGGTAAATTAGAGCAATTTTAGGCCCAAATTAAGGATGATGACACTGTTCACACTATGACCCGATCACTGCATGGGGTGGGATATGACCTCCCTTCCATGATAGTACTATGGTAACAAAGTGGATTATTCTCGTCAACCTTGTACTTGATCGTTGAAAAAAAAAAGACCAATAAGTTTAATGGACTATTTATAGTTAGATAAATACGAAAATCGCTGATTTTAGGCGAGGAATTCCCATATCCGCCAAAATCGCGCAGAACAGTCAATTCTTGTGATTGCAGATTTCTTCCAGGACCCCTACCTTACCGTTACCTAAAGTAGTTTTTTATCTTGTCTATTCTGCTTTAAATACCGTGTGTAGCCCATTTCTGGAATAATGTTTATACATAATAAAATTGTATGTGTTTTGTAAGTTTGACAAATATTGCATTTTAAAATAAAGCTAAGCGAGTTTGTGAACTAGAGGAGCAACTCACTACACTTACTATTGGTTTGGGCTCTCTTCCAGGCACTACTGATGAAAATAAGATAAGCTTTCAGACAACGTATAGGGAATACATGAACAGAGCAGAGAAGAGAAGTTAAAAATCATACAGAAAAGAGAAAGAAGGTAAAATGAAGTCATTAATTGTTAATAGGACTGTGTTAATTATTTAAGAGTCCAGAAGTCAGGATGTTAATCACAACTTAACCATATCTCCTTGTACAGAAACGTATCAGGTTGTTGATTGTTATCAACACACAGTTGAATATGCACATTAGCGCGTCGCGCCGGCGCAGCGTTCACGGAAGTGCGTTTACGCGGCGATATACTTAAGTCGACGTGCTGTTCGTCAGTTAAGAACTCGGGAGTACGCGCGAAGGACACGGTGCAAACTGCAAAGCAACAAAACAAACGAAAATATAGTTTTGCTTTTGAGTTTGGCTAAATATACTAGGACAGATTTCTGTCGACTGGGAACAACATTTTAGTGTTAGGGCCTATAAGTGAGAATAATTGGTTCCTCTAAAATACGAATTAATAATAGTTCATAATGTTTTTATTGTTGTGAAAGGGATTCAAACGTGTTACAGAGGGTTCATCACGAATCAACAACTCTCCATCCAATGCTCCGCGTATTTTTATCCAGCATGGGCGGCTTTACGGATAAAAATACGCCAGGACGCATGGATGATCGTGTTGACTGATTGAAGCCCTAAATGGACTAATTTTTTTGGTGTTTATCTAAATTTATGAAATTTCCCTTGTGTATATAACTAACTTTGACAAACGCAAAATTTCATTGTTTTGTGGTTATTTAACATGGCATAAAACAAGGAGATACTGATGTGTTGATGAATCCTAAGAATGTCAAGGTCACAAATCAGCCCCCCCCCCCAGGACTTCCAAATATCAATTGACGTTAAATGGTAACCTTCAGCAACCCCCAGCTTTTAGCAATGTATCTCAAATCAAGTTCATGAAAACATCCTTGAATTGGTGCCGAGTTACAGCGGAGGGTAGAAATAAAGGCAGATTATGAAAGTGCATTTTTTGCCTCACCGCAAAAAGGTTTGGAAGCTGGACAACGTGCATGGTATTTAGTCTTCCTGCTGCTGTTTAAGGGCACATCCTTGGAACAGAAACATGTTTGGGTGATAAGGCCACCTACTTGTAATTTGACAAAAGGTTTTATAGTTGGGGGTACTATTTCTAACTTTTTATAAGGAACATGGGGGTTACATTAAATCCCCATAACTGAAAAAAGTAGAAACACCTCTTTCCCATTCCAGTCTTAGCAATTGACTAGAAACACATAGTTACATTTATACAATTTATACACATTCATTGAGTCACTTTGCTGCCCAGGTCCATGACGTGCGGTTTCGCGGTGTCACTATCGATCATCCTGAATCAGTGAAAGATGGTTGTGAGACGATGGTCGTCCTACTTTGGAACCTGAGGCCAGTTGTGGACGGCCAGTCTGGCGCGCCCGGGGCTGTGGCCTTGATGGGGGCAGCATGGGGCTCAACCAAAACAGACTCAGAACTGGCGTTGGTCGTTACAAAGAATGATCCGTCACAAGATCGGAGTAGAAACCTTCACCAACTGCGATTGTGGAGAGCCACAAAACCATTAGCCACATCATACATGACTGTGAGGTCTATAGTCCCCAAGAGGAATTCCAGGCTGATCAACTGGTTAAAGACGGATTCTTCACTTTGATTTTGGACTTGCATGAACGGACCGATAATTTTTTGTGGTCAGATACTTATATAAAAATATTCCTAACACTCGAAAATACCACATTTTGCTAAGACATGGATTTGTGGTATTAGGGTTCCTGTGTGGAAAGGCATGTGTACATTAGAAACCAGAAATTACCCTGTGATATTTTGTGTATTTGCTGGTTTGGCAGTTCCAATGACTGTGGTATTTTGTGGTATTTTGACGTTTCTGTGAAATTAAGGGTGGAGTGTTAGGGTTGCACATGAATAACTTCTGTAGCCAATTTCTTGGTGAATGTGCTAGATAAAATTAAATGAAAATTAGTTTTTTTTTTCTTGCACTGGAAATAACAGGAACAGATGCACATAGAGAACAACTCCACTGGTCACAGCTTTCTGAAAGTCTTTGGCCCATTGTATAGACGAAATGACTCACAGAGGTACAGTAGAAGATACATACATAAGACAGGGCCATCAAATATACAACTTCTCAGGTTTTGTGAACGTTGGTAGCATCAAAGTGCCCCATTAAAGAGAAATTTCTAAACAACAGCCCCCCTGTAGAAGAGGTATGTTTATGGGTTTTTGGATTTTGTGTCGCCTGCATTAAGGAGGAGACACCTAGGGCATCACTTTGTCCATGTAGTTGTGTCTTCGGGTTGTGTTTGTTGTATGATGGATGATGATTCTGTTGATGTCTGTTGTGAAAAAAGGGTTTAACATTTGCAGTAATATCCACATACTTGATGGATTTTAAACCAAACTTGGCCTGGGTCACAGGTGCAACATGGCATCCCCCCACTTGTTGATGAGGTCAAAACAAAATTGTGAACAAATTTTACATATACTGCAAGGTAATACTAACATGTCTATAAACTTGTAAATGAATTTTGAAAAAAAAAACAAATTGTACTTTAAAGTACTAAGTCAGCCTTGATGATTTGAAGTGCAAGCATATGACTATGGTGTAATTTAGTATGTTGTTCATAACTACATTTCTTATTTCTTCCAGTTTATTCGCAATTTCTTCCGAGTGTCTTTATTCCGGAAGAAACTGGAAGAAAACACCTTTTTTCCAGTTTCTTCCATTCTTCCGGAAGACATAGGTTTCTTCTCTCTTCCGGAGTTTCCGAACCTGATACCTACAATACAATAAACCGTATCAAGTAGTATTGGGCTTTTCTGTAATAATGACGGGGGTTAAAGTTATGCTAAATTGGTTTATATACATAGGCGTCTCTGCTTTTTTCAATATTGTTTTTTTGGTCATTTCCTATTAATAGCGAATGCTAGATAAGTGCATACTTGCCGCATACACAGATCGAAGCTGTGTTAGTGGGATATACTCCACTAACACAGAGGAAGTGTATTAAAACCACTGTACACATCTCTTCATTAGCAGTGTGACACCAATGGCATTTTTTACATGCCAAAGCATCTTCCTATTAAAATAATGAGTCCAACTTCCTGGAATCACATATAACGTGTTACCAGAATCGAAATGCATCCTTAAACATTTTTGAATGCTCAATATCATGAAAAACCAAGAGAAATTGGAAACTGCAGCAAAGTTTCTACGTTCCTTTCCTGTGTTATTTTTGACATGGAACAAAGGACTGAGCGAAGAGTTGTTTCTTCACCCCAATATGGGATAAGACTATGAATTGGAGGTCAATCTTGTTGTTTATATCAAGTCTGCAGTAGCAAAGGAATTGGCATGCAAGAGGACACATATCAATTACAACTTATTATTACGTGGCATGACATAGCAAGATGTTTTGTAAATAGTGAAATCTTCATTTCCTGAAGCATAATCCAGTTAGTGTCTTTGTGAGTCCGTGGATAGAAGGCTCGCATTCGATGGGAAGTACTGCTGCTGTAAATCATAGGAGACCTGCTTGATTGACAGGAGCCACGTCTTCCACCTGACCACTGACAGCTATTCAGTGGTCATACCCGTTGCCTATCCTAATAGTTGACGGCATATAGCTTTTTATTTTATAATCGACGCCAGCCGCAGGGCTTGTATCACTTTCATAAATGAAATTTGAGGTGAACTATTGCATGATGTTAACTAAAGCAGTGTGCACAATTCCTTTGAACATTTGTATAGCAGTTTTTGACATTTTATTATAAAGGGATGCTTTTATATATTGCATTGTAAAAATGCTATACAAGCCAAAAGTTGTGTTTGTAGCAGTTACTTCAACTTATGGGTAGATTTTGCTGTGTTAAACGTGAATTTGCACACTTGCCTAAAAATATCAACATTTTTCCATTACAATCTCTCAATGGGGGGTGCCCCACCCTTCAATATATTTTGTGACTTGTAACAGTTATGGCTAGCGCAAGTGGTATTACAATTCAGCCATCAGTGTTCTTGGAAGAGAGCAGTACAGAATTAGAGGCACAAAAGGAAGGTACACGAGTCATTAGATGCTACCAGGAAGGTTTACAGTTACTGATGGATGCACTCAAAAGGTACATTGTTAGGGGTAATATTAAGCATTAAAGCAATAATTACATTTTGAAGAAAGAGCATTCCAATTTTCAAAATTTGAGATTTTTCACGTTGCGTTGGCATGTCTAGTACACAATGTCTGGATGGCCCATGCTGGGTGGCGAAAATTTGATACAGAACAATGAATCATTTAGAATATTAACTGATTATGCAGTGTGCGATCAGAAATTACACATGGGTGATTATGTATGGTCATGAGCTGTTAAGTAAAAAGACTGTCATGATAGTTTTAAAGCTAGACCGTGGGGAAATTTCCCGGGGCCATGCCATTCGTTCGTTTGCAATCAGCTCAGTGGTAGGCCGTGGTGAAGCAAAAATATCGGCTAGACTCCGCTCATCTTGAATGGTGTGGTAAAAGGAACCATAGTACGGGCTCCATAGCGACAACAGAATAAAGCGTGAAAAACTAATGTTGCGTGAAGAGCGTGAAGAGCCAAATGAATCAATTGCCCTATTGTTCACCATGTTGGTGGACTGTGAGACCGGAGGGGACTATCTGCCAACTGGGAATCTTGATCAGTGACACAGGGAATGGATCAGCTTGGGCAAATCATAGATTTCATCTAGTCCATCGGGGTAGCCACAATTTGCCGCACCCACTGCAGGCTGCCCCCAGTGAATTCAGCCCTTGACGGAATAAAGTGGCATGTGGATATGTGACTTTATTCCGGCAAAGAGTGCATTCAACTGGGTGCAGGCTGCAGGGGGTGCGCAAATTGTGGCTACCCAGTCCATCGTACATTTTATGAACATTGGATACAAATGAGTCCCAGTGAACAGAATTACACCAATCGAATGCATGCATGCATTCATGGATGCACTGTGTGCCTTTTCATCTCATCTTTTATGGACGTGTCCACACATGGTCCATCCCAGGTAAATTAGAGCAATTTTAGGCCCAAATTAAGGATGATGACACTGTTCACACTATGACCCGATCACTGCATGGGGTGGGATATGACCTCCCTTCCATGATAGTACTATGGTAACAAAGTGGATTATTCTCGTCAACCTTGTACTTGATCGTTGAAAAAAAAAAGACCAATAAGTTTAATGGACTATTTATAGTTAGATAAATACGAAAATCGCTGATTTTAGGCGAGGAATTCCCATATCCGCCAAAATCGCGCAGAACAGTCAATTCTTGTGATTGCAGATTTCTTCCAGGACCCCTACCTTACCGTTACCTAAAGTAGTTTTTTATCTTGTCTATTCTGCTTTAAATACCGTGTGTAGCCCATTTCTGGAATAATGTTTATACATAATAAAATTGTATGTGTTTTGTAAGTTTGACAAATATTGCATTTTAAAATAAAGCTAAGCGAGTTTGTGAACTAGAGGAGCAACTCACTACACTTACTATTGGTTTGGGCTCTCTTCCAGGCACTACTGATGAAAATAAGATAAGCTTTCAGACAACGTATAGGGAATACATGAACAGAGCAGAGAAGAGAAGTTAAAAATCATACAGAAAAGAGAAAGAAGGTAAAATGAAGTCATTAATTGTTAATAGGACTGTGTTAATTATTTAAGAGTCCAGAAGTCAGGATGTTAATCACAACTTAACCATATCTCCTTGTACAGAAACGTATCAGGTTGTTGATTGTTATCAACACACAGTTGAATATGCACATTAGCGCGTCGCGCCGGCGCAGCGTTCACGGAAGTGCGTTTACGCGGCGATATACTTAAGTCGACGTGCTGTTCGTCAGTTAAGAACTCGGGAGTACGCGCGAAGGACACGGTGCAAACTGCAAAGCAACAAAACAAACGAAAATATAGTTTTGCTTTTGAGTTTGGCTAAATATACTAGGACAGATTTCTGTCGACTGGGAACAACATTTTAGTGTTAGGGCCTATAAGTGAGAAAATTTTTGTTTGTTCCTCTAGAAAACGATATGAATAAGTTTTCATATGATTTTTATTGTTGAAGAGGGATTAAAACATTGTTTACAGAGTGGTTCATCACGATCAACAACTCTCTCCATCCAATGCATCCGCGTATTTTATCCAGCATGGGCGGCTTTACGGATAAAATACTCAGAAAACGCATGATGCAATCGTTGTTGACATGATTGGAATCCCTAAGACTATTTTTTGTTTTGGTGTTATATAAATTTTCTAGAAATTTCCTGTGTATATACTAAATTTGACAAAAGCAAAATTTCCTTTGTTTGTTGTTAATTTAACATGGCCTACAAAAGATTGATGCTTATGTGTTTGATGACTCCTAATAATGTCCAGGTCCCAAATTCAGTCCCCCTCCGCCCCATGACTGTGTGCAATATCAATTTAATTAAAAAATGCACCTTTCAGCAACCCCCACTTTAGATTTAAGAGCAATTTATCTCCTCAAATCACTTTCATTAAAACATCACTTGATTGTTTTGCCGAGTTACAGCGGATGTGAAATCAAGGCAGATTATGAAAGTGGCATTTTTTGCCTTCACCGCAAAGGTTTGGAAGCTGACAACGTGCATGGTATTTAGTCTTCCTGCTGCTGTTCAGGGCACATCATTGGGGAACAGACATGTGTTGGTGATAGGCCACCTACTTGTATTATTACAAAAGGTAGGTGGGGGGTGTTGGGGGGTTGGGGGTAATATTTCTCACTTTTCTAAAGGAACATTGTTACTATTTAAACCCATAACTTGGAAAAAGTAGAAACAGCTCTTTCCCATCCATTCTTTTAGTCAACTTGACTAAACACAAGTTATTATAACATTATACACATTCATTGAGTCATTTGCTGCCCAGCCATGACGCTGGTGGCGGGGCGCGGGGTCCCTGTCGGTCATCCTGAGTCGGTGACGGATGGTGTGGGCAATGGTCGTCCTCTACTTTGAGCCTGAGGCAGTTTGTGGACGGCCCGTTCTGGGCGGGCCCGGGGGCGTGGCCTTGATTGGGAGGGCATGGGTCAACCTCAACATACTCCGAACTGGCGTTGGTCGTACAAAGAAACTACTTCCTTCACACAGATCAGAGTGAGTAGAACTTTCACAAAACTGCGTTTGTGAAGAGCCACAAACCATTATCCACATCATAGATTACTGCTGAGGAACACTCTACAAGGTCCCCAAGAGGAATTCCCAAGGCCTGATCAACCTGGTTAGACGGAATCTTTAGACGTGATTTTGGACTTGCATGAAAAGACGATAATTTTTGTGGTCAGATAATTATATAAAAATATTCCATAACATTCGAAAAATACCACAGTTTGCAATGCACTATGGTATTTTGTGGTATTAGGGTTCCTGTAGTAAAATGCTGTGTACATAGAACCATACAAAATCCCGCTGTGATATTTTGTGTTAATTTGCTGGTTTGGCAGTCCAATTACTGTGGTATTTGTGGTATTTTTGGAGTTTCTTGTGAAATTAAGGGTGGAGTTGTTCGGGTGCACATAATAACTTTGGTAGCCAATTTCTTGGTGAATGTGCTAGATAAAATTCAAATGAAAATTATGTTTTTTTTTTTTCTGCACTGTAAATACCATGACATATGCACATAGAGAACAACTCCACTGGTCACAGCTAGTCTGAAATCTTTGCCCTTTTATAGACGAAGTTCATCACCAAAGGTTACAATGTAGAATATCCATACATAAATACAGGCCATCAAAATACAACTTTCTCAGGTTTGTAACTTCTGGTATCATCAAAGTGCCCCATAAAGAGATCATCGTTGTCTAACAACAGAGTCGAAGATGTACTGTTATTGGTTTTTTTTTGTTGGTTTTGTGTCGCCTGCCCTAAGGCAGGAATACACATGAGGATCACTTTGTCCATGTAGTTGTCTTCTGTTTTGTTGTTTTTGTTTATGATGATGATGAGTCTGTGAGGTCTGTTTGAAAAGGGTTACATTTGCATTGTTACTAGCCACATACTTTGATGGATTTTAAACCAAACTTGGTGTCACAGGTGCAACATGGCCTCCCCCCTTGTTGATGAGTGTCAAAGGTCACATGCCAGGTCACAGGTCATGTGAGGTCAAGTTGTCAAATAGCTGAAAAATGTAAAATTGACCTCATGGGCAAAGTTGAAGGTTTTCATTGGAACCAACTTGAATCATAGGTGCAAACAGGGATCCCAATTTGTTAGATTGAGGTCCAAAGGTCACATACCCAGTCAAAGGTCATGGAGGTCAAGTTGTAAATGGGCTGAAAGTAAATTTGACCTCATTTGAAAAGTTTGAGTTCATTGGACCCAAAACGAATCTATAGGTGCAACATGGGATCCCTCATTTGTTGATGAGGTCCAAAGGTCACAATATCAAGGTCAAAGGCGTCATGTTTAGGCCTATCATTCACTAACCGCAATACAAGCAGGCGACACAACGGTCCCGAGGACCGATGTCTTTTTTTTAAAGAAATCTGCTGTTATTTATTCAGCTTTAAAGTAGTATTTCACTTTTGTGTCATTAGGCATGCATATCATGCCCGATGACTTTTGTTTGCTCACAATTACAAGCTACTACTATGTGAAGTGGTGACATTTCTCACTGTGTAAATCTGATGCCACTCCTTACCTACCCCATCTGGCTGAAGTCTTAAAGAGACAATTTTGCCAGCAATGCTCACTTGCATTGTGTCCCTTTTTGTTCAGAGGCAAATATGATCGTATTCATTGCTTGTTTAATATTCTTATCATTGCACTCATAACCCAGGAGCCTTAGCAGTACATTTGTAATCTCAAGTACAAAAGTTTGAGAGATTAAATAAGTTGACTACTGACATGGACCCTGAAATGTGATTCTTAAGGGCCAGCAAATGGTTCCTTAAGGAGAAGGGGCCCAGACCAGTTTGTACCGGGGTCAAATTTTTAAATTGATTTCCAATCATATTGAAAAGTATACCCTGTTATTTGTCAAACCACAATGATTCAGGAACGGTATAGTTTTGTACTATCTACAACTAAGTTTAAGGAGTTATAGGCTAAAAACAGCAAAGTCAATAAAAAGGGTCATTTCAGTTGTTACAGGGGCCAATTTTCAAGTTGCCTGCTCCGTTTAGATAAAAAATGGTCAAATTATTGATTGAGTTCATATGATAAAATAAGGAATAGTTTTACTTAATCTTGTTGTTTAAAAAAAATTGACACCTGTACAAACTTCATTTTGGCCCCTCTCCTTAAAGGCTACTTCATAGATTTACATTGAGCACACTCAATTTTCCAAACAAATCATGTTCCTTGCATGTACATAATGCTATTTCCATATCCTAATCACTGTGTAAATACCTAAGCCTCAACACGAAGTCCTTCATATAGAAAAATTACAGCGGTGTTATAAAATTTCCGGATCCGGAATTTTTGTTAACACATATTCCGTATGGCACTTGTTCTACTTCTAAATGTTTTTTCTAACTTTGGAATTTAACATTTAGGTAACTATCTTAGTTCTAAATGAAGCTATTTTTAATTTCTACTCAAATCATTATATTTTGAAATCTCTGAAAAATCTCGGCCTTTAGTCGTGGGCAGGCCATTTGTGGCACTAAGAGATTATGGGTTCAGGGTTCCCCTGTCAGTCTTTCCTACATTTATCACTCACCTTTGTACTTGAGATGTGTTACAAATGTCTGCTAGCTCCGGGGCTATCATCTTTCTCACTCCAGAAGATGGTTTGCTGTTGGTCATATGAAAAGGGCAGGTGTACCCTGCCAAAATGTCCGTTGCTGTTTGTCTGTGTTGTTTCTTCTTTCTGCCATGCAAGTTTGGATCGGAGCATTTTAATTCTTTGCTTTTTTAAATTCATCCCCTCTTTAACTTGTTGGGTGTCCTTGCAGTGGTTTTCCCACTTAAACTGTTTGGACTAGTTTTTCACACTTTGTGGCACTTTATTACCATGATTTTTTTGCTGTTGATATTCCTTTGTTCCTCCATGTTTTAATTCTTTTTGATGTCAATCTTGTGTGCATTGGCGCTAATTTCTCTATTCGTTCGTTCATTCGTGCAATTCCCAAAACACAGTGCAGATCCTCTTTAGAGCCGCTGATAGTTTCATCATGCGGGTTGATCAGGCCTGGGATTCCTCTGGGGGACTTGTAGACCTCACAATCATCTATAATGTGGCTACAACTGCGTTTGTGGCTCTCCACAACGCAGGTTGGTTGAAAGTTCTGCTCCGATCTGTGAAGGAAGTTCTTTGTGCGACCAATGCCAGTTCTGAGTCTGTTGAGGTTGACCATGCTTTCCTAGCCAGGTCCAGCCTTTGGCTTGCTAGATGGGTCGTCAACAAACTTCTTTTAGGTTCAAAGTAGAGGGTGACCATTGCTCATACCAATGATACCATCTGTCATTGAAACAGGATGATCGATATGGATCTTGTGACTGCAGTGTCATGATTGGGTAGCAAAGTGATTCGTGGAATCTCTGAGCCTCAAATGGTGTTGGTGTGGGGATTAGGCTACCAGGTTTTCATCACATTCTTGGCGATAGCTTGTTCAATTCTATTTCAAGCTGCCTAATATATTTCTTTTTTTTTTCTTTCTTATTTGGTTTGGTGAATCTCTATTTAATAGCTAGTCACAGCTCCATGGAAATACTTACTGCTTTCCTATCAAGCCTGATTGCCAGAGTGTATTACTTGGCAAATCCCAATCTCTATTGCTATGGTGTGCAGGTTTCTGAGACCAACTTTACATTTAATATAGATTGTAAAAAGACTGATAGATTTCCATATTTATTGTTGCATAGAGTTTTTCTTGCAACATAAGGTATGGTATATTTGTTCATCTTTTAGACAAGCTTTAGTTTTATTGTGTCGCCTGAACGATGTTCATGAGGCACATACTAGTCCCAATTTCTGTGTGTCCGTGGTGTATGACCGTCCGTATGACTCGGTTAACACCTTTTTTTTTTAAAATGCTCTGCAGGCTACCGCTATCCTCCCCGATTTACTTCACACAAACCTTGATAGGATTGATAGGGGAGGTGCCGCAATATTATGTGTAGCTTTTGGCTGGCATTATTTGCATATTCATGAAGTTTTAATTACTTATTTGCATATTTTCAGACTTTCGTTTAACCTTTTTTATAAATGGTCTGCTGGCTGAACGCTAATCCCTAGTTACTTCACCCTTGTTAGGGTGATAAAAGTGAGGTGCCCAAAATATTATGTGTAGCTTTTGGCTGCATTATTTGCATATTCTGAATAATTAATTAGGTCGTTTGGCCTGTCAAAATGATAACCCTTCCCCTTTCCTTCCCCGGCAGGCTTGTTGCACGTGTCTGTGGATTTCCGTAATGCGTATAATGATGTAACTTGGTGGAAGGAAGCGGTTAAAGAGTTTCTCAAAAACCAACTGATTAGATTTTGGGTGGATTTCGGGCGAATTAACATATGCAAATGGGCTAATTGATTGCAAAAAATCAGCGCATTGCTAATTTGTGAACCGGTAACATCGGAATGCAAAAATTCCTCACGCAAACGAAACCTATTATGGGCAACACTGCAGCGAAAACCTATTATGGTGCACATCTTCTTTGGCCATTTGAAGTTCCTGATACATGCGGCTTCAGGTATGCAAATGAGCTAATTAAATATGTCATGATTGCTATAATCGCTAAAAGGTACATCAAATATGCAAAATCCTTTGTTCTTACATTTAACACTACTATACATACATCTTGTGTGTTAATCATATGGCAGGGAAGGGTGGGGTGTTTGGGAGGGGGCGGGGGGTTTAAGTGGTGGGTGGGGTGCGTCGGGAGGGGGTTTCCGGGGAGGGTGGTGCATCTGGTGGGGGTCGGGGTGGTTGCGTCGGGGGGGGGGTGCATCGGGGAAGGGTGGGGTCACGTCGGAGTGGGGCGGGGACCCTGTGACCTTGTGGACCTTTGCGACTTCATGTGACCTGGTGCCTTTGTGTGACTTTTGTGATCCCCTGCAACCTTGGTGACCTCATGTGACCTGGACCCATTCACAATTGGTGTGGCCAGGGAGCGGTCCCAGGTGGTGCTATTGGGAGGGGGTGGGTGTGTCCAGTCAGGGAGGGGGAAGGGTGGGGGCGGGTGGGGGCGGGGTGGGTGACCTTGTGACCCCATGTGAACCTTGGTGACCCCATGTGCCTTGGTGACCCCTGTGACCTTTGTGACCCCATGTGACCCATTTTCTTTTGTGACCCCATGTGTCCTTTGTGAGCCCATGTGACCTCATTCCCCATATGACCCCATTCACCAACGTGATGGAGACGACACTACGGTCCAACCGGCCGCAATGTATTTATTCATAGCATTGTCTGTCCTTTTTTAAAATGCTCCGCTGGCTAAACACTATGCCCAATTACTTCAAATTCGTATTTTGTATAACACTCTTCTCACGTGCATTTGTTCTCTTTCTAATCTCATTTGCCAACTTCATCATAAGTCAAGTGACCGCGCAACCAGGCGACACTTGTGGTTCGAGAACCGCCTGTTGTGTCACCTGTCAAGGTTCATGCGGACAAGAATCAGTCAGTTATTCTGTCTGTCTGTCTGCCAGTCTTTCTGGATGTAAAGTTATGTAAACGTTTTTAAAAGTTGAAGTCCAATTGTAACCAAATATGGGTCATTGATGCAAAATGGGAAAAAGGTCACATTCCAAGGTCAAAAGAGTCATTTGAGATGAGTTTTGAGATGTTATGGAAAAATTAAATTTAGCCCTAGCCTACAAATTACCTGGCTGTCTTAAAACCTTCTTATTAACGTCTTACTGTTTGTGAGTATGTTATTTTTGCATGTAAAATTGTATCTCTATTCTTCCAATGGCCTAGAACTATATCATTTGAAGAGCAAATGCAAGAATTTCATATTTTTGTGAAAATGTGCCAGTGCCGCGGTAAGTGCATTGTAGGAGAGTGATTTATAACTCCTCTTGGAAGATCATTTTTGATGTACATTTGCAGTGGTAAATGTTCTTAAATTCTCCTCTGAATACTTCTTAATTTGAAACATTAAAGCTTTAAGGAGAGCTCTACCTTTTTTTAAAAGATGTCTGAAATTCCTTTTTTTGTGTCACCTGCCTTAAAGCAGGAAGACACATCGGGATCATTTTGTCCAATGTTGTCGTTGATGTCTGTTGTTGTTTCTCTTGTCGTGAAAAAGGTTAACATGCTCTAATATCCACATACTTCGATGATTTAACAATTTGAGTCACTAGATTAAACATGGGATTCCCTCATTGGCTGATGAGGTCAAAGGCACATACCAAGGTCAAGTTCATGTGAGGTCCAAGTTTGTAAGATAGGCTGAAAATGTAAAATTGACCTCAATTGTGAAAAGTGAAGTTCAATTGGAACCAAACTTTGAATCATAGGTGCAACATGGATCTCTCATTTGCTGATGCGGTCAAAAGGTCACATACCAAGGTCAAAGGGCATTAGCCTATCAATTTAACAAACCGCGACGGCATGCAGGCGACACATCGGTCCTAGGACCGGATGTATTTTACTTGTATATTTTATCTCATATGTGTTCTAATGATGTCTGGACTCTACAAAAGTTTGTGAAAACCAGTTTAAGAGAGTAGAAAATGGTTAAGGTTCAAAGATTCACGAAGACAACTGTTGCTGGTTCAACATGCTCAAGGCTTTCTATTTCACTTAGACATGATTCTTCAGATTTTTCACTCTTTTTCCATATTTTTCACATAAAAATTAACAAACCACTGAATCTTATTCAGTTCATAAATTTGGTGGATTTTGAACAAGGTCATGATGAGTAGAGGACAACTGATGATGTCAGCATAATTTTCCACTTTTTCATTTCACTTTTCTTTGTTTTCCATCATGACCTGTCTAAAATACAGTATTCAAAGTGCGTAAAAGTTAAAATCCCCAATATTTCATAAAGAGATTTCACAGAAGATTTCATAGTATTATATCCAATACGCTGAAACATATTTATAGAGCATAGAGGTCAGCCAATCCAATATGGCTGTCATATCAGATGGCTATTGGTTCAGTTTTTCGTGACTATTTTTGGTCTTTTTTGCTAAAAAACCACTAAAGTTACACTATAGTCATTCATTGGCTAGTTTACATCAAATAAGATGAAATCCACTTCAGAATGAGGATGAAAACTACGTACTATCGGAAGCGCCTTTGTCAACAGTCCAATTCAGAAGTCCTGAATTGGTTATATTGTTTGTGTAGAATTGAGTAGGTATTTTCCACTCTGACTTCAGGCAAGATTAGGGTATTATCCCACCCCCAATTTCACAGGTATTTTCAGCTTTAAAAAAAAGGTTGGGACTACTTGGGTCAGTATGGTAATCGTGAAGCAGTGACATCCTGGCTTACGCAATAGGAGTGGTGGATTCAATTCTTAGTCCAAATCCCTAGTTTTTATTTACCAGAATATATACTAGCAATTTATTTACATGAGATTGTATTTTATCTTTGCTTACAAAAAAATCTGAAAATGTTAAGGAGATGATGTAATATGTTTTAGGCAATCTTGGATGAGGTTCATAACTGAAAGTTGCAATTTACTCATATCACAGAAAATAGAGGTTGGTCTGACACGTGCAGGTTGACCAAGCAACATCCATCTTCTTCCCACATCAACAATCCAACAGCTAGAGAGAAAGATGATTGTTTAAAAGTTTATTTTTGTGATCCTACACAAAAACTACAAATAAAGGGGAAAGATGTTTATATTTTTGATCATACAGAATAACTTTCAAGCTCAACAGAGTCCTCTAGATGAAATAAAGAAAGTCTTTCAGAACATGCAATGCAACTGGACATGAGTTTTCCAGGAGTGTACCATGATAGATAAATAGGGTAAAATGTGCACTTTTCTAATTTCAAATTAAAAGGGGGTCTTGTAGTGTTGTCATGAGACCCTTTTAAGGTTTCGCCACTCTTTTCATGTACAAACATGCCTTCAATAAACTCTCATTCCTTTGATATCATGCCGACTAGTACCTTAAATATACTCCCCGCCTGAAAAATCGGAACGATGTTGAAATGGCCATCAACGTGCTCAAACTTGCTTTCAAATGAATGCGGCAAGCCATCTGGATAAATCTCTCAACACTTACAATATGGGTTCGTTTATCAATGCATTACGGGAAAAGGTCAATAAGCAAAACACATACGAGAACAAACGCTTCCTGGCACATTTATTATTATAATTCACCTAAAACCATACATACATACATTTTTAATACGTAATTTATATCGTTCGGATTTTGTAGGCGGGGAGTATATTAGGTGATAAGTCCAGCTTGCCAAGCTGGAAATACAAGGGTTGAACCAGCTTTTCCGGTGGAAAATTGGACACCCGATTATTTGCACAGAAGCACCGGCCATTTTTCCCTGCAGAAAGAGAGAGGTATCAGCCTGAAAAATTTAAAATAAAGAGATGGGAACTTCTGGATTAACATATGCTCCTCTAGCAGGACCCCTACAATGATATCTAGCTGAAAATTGCAGGCCATGTTAGGCAAATCCATGCTTTTTTGAGGGGTCAATTAGGTATGTGGTCCATTTCACTAATTTTAACAATGTCCGGCAGTAGGGTTGGGGGGTAATTAGAGGTGTGAAATCTTAAGTTCTGTCAAGCATTTTGTATCATATCAAAATTCCATTGCCATTGTTGAATCTTACCATTTGACTTCATTTGATTCCCCTTCCCTATAATGTGCCCTTACAACACATTTGGAACATATTAACTTCAAATTCCATTTTCAGTCTACCTGAACCATTATTTGGTCATATTATCTTGACAAATGAAAATAATAACATTTCAGCTAATGGTTAGTGGTTTTTACTACGGTTATACAGTAGAATTGTGCAGTCTTGTTTTGTGAGATAAATTCTCTTTTGTCAGTCCTTTACAAATTGGCCTGTATTAAAAAAAGAACTTAACGATATTTGGCAGAACTAGGATTATCCAATATACTTTTAACCTTAAGTAACATTTTGAGAGAAAACAGCAAGTTAATGTGCTGTTTACTTTGGTGTATTTTATCTCTATTCCCAGGTTTAACAATGGTTGGATCATCAAGATTGGCAGAGGGTTAGACTATTTCAAGCCCACAGGTAAATTCAATATTGGATACTGCGACATGAACTTGAGAAAATGCCACGAGACAACCGTAGACGTGTTCCATTCCAAGCACACCAAGACAAGGTGACCACAGGATAACTCTGAGGACAAGTGTAATTATTTTTCTATGCCAGAATTTGCCACCATGAATGTATGTGTATTAGCAGGTAGGAGAACATGATGGCAGGGAGTCTTCCATCATAATCTATTGCCAACTGTAATCTTAAGTGTTAGTATTTTGTAATTTGTTCAAGGAAGATGATTAAAAGATTTATGCATCTCAAAGGCAGCTTCATCATGGGAATAGTAGCTACATAACTGCTCCCGAGTAGACATGGGGTACCGGTACCTACCCATTAGACATAAGATCAATGGCCAGTACTCCATGTTGTTTTGGGTTCTTTTGCTGCATAGATGGCTAGTGTACACCCTGCGGGTGTCTGCACCATTGCAGAGTAGTTGCCTAACTATATAATTTGATCAAGCATATGTGGCGTTCTCAGTCTTCTAATCATTTGACTAGACTGAGTGTGATTTTTTATGCTCACTTCAAATTAGGTTTTCCTCTAGAACAAAGATCAAGTGTACAATGTATAAGTGCCTTAAATTTGCCCACTACCCAGGCAGCCATGTGATAGCTAAGTATAGCCTACACCACATCCGCCAACTGTGTAGTAGCCACAAGGGTAAATACTGCCTAATAGATGTGCGGCTCTACACTAAATAACTGGTGCACTTTGGAGCACCTGTTCGGTAGCTACTGCATTAAAAATGGCTTCAGCCTAAAAAAAAATGTTTGTTTGCTGTAACAGAGGAAAAATATTAGGGTGGGTTGGTTGGATTTTTGATACGAACTTCACACTATTTTACTCTAAAATGAATACAGTATGCTGCTATTTAAAGTTTTTTCAATGACATAGCAAAGATGTTTTCATTGTCTTGTTTTGATGTTTTTGGTCTTTGTGTTGGTAATTTTTTTTTAAATGTAAGTGAAAAGATGGGTTGCGTCAGCAGATGTTTTTTATGTGCTAAAAAAATGGAGTCGGCAGATTTTCTCGGAGTCGGGTTACAGCAAACAAACTTTTTTTTTTTGCTTTGGTGTAGTAGTTGTTGTGGTTGATATGGGGTAATAGCTTTGAGTTAGCTTTAGGTATGTTACACCACAAGTAAGAATCTAAACGGGTATTTGTTCCTCCTCATGTCAAAGTCTACATATTTAGAGGTTATTTGGCTGTCTTGTGTAATACCACTGAGTGGATTATGTGTGTGTTGAGCAAAAGGATCAGCTGCTTTTATTAAACCAGATTTATTCAACAGACAACATCACAAATGGCTCAGGGTCGAACAGTACCAAAACAACAGGGGAATCTTCTAGCATACTGTAGTGCATTGCAAAAATCTTTTTGTCATATTCTCTTATTGTAACATATAACATTCCAAGCACAAGATCAATGACTTTTATTTTGGAGGTGACACATTGTTGGGGTCAAGACGGTATAAGTGAACTCAAATCTGCTGGATTTGCCTCAAGTTCTTCCCTTCTCAAGCCACTTAGGGAATCTAGAAGTTAATGAGCTTCCATCCACATCAGATAGCTTAAGATTGACTTGGGGGACTTAGCCGTACCTTCCAAACTTCTTAACTATATGGAGAACACTCCAAAAATCGCTCGCTACGACTTGAAGTATATTATTAACAATATATTTAATATAAATCTTGTTAAATGATGAAATCAATGTAATATCTCATAATTATGGACCAGAGGTGGTATAGCATGTTTCTTTCTTCAAAGCTTGAACCAATCTGACGATTTATCTCAAGAAAATGGAGCCTTGCGCGCATTTACTCCCGCCTTAGGAAACTTAACTAATCACAATCGTGCAAAGCTTGAATTGAGATCAAAATTAATAGTGAAAGCATAGATAAGTAAATTAACAGGAAATACCTATAGCATGAAGTATACCAGACATAACATTCCCCTCCTCTTTTTAAGATTTTATAAGTCTTTCATCAAGCATTTTCAAATTGTATACATGTTAACAAGCATTTAAGAAAACAAATTCATTTTTCTGTTCATTTTTTGTCTCACTTGAACCAGTGTTGGTTCTCTCTGGTATGGTCTCCTTACCATCAATGGTTTGTCAGATGAATTTTCCTGTGAACCATTAGGCCTAGGTTTTTGTATATGCCCTGCACTATTTTTCCATGGGCATTACCTTTGCCATACTTGTTCATGTACTTTTGTTTTTTAAGATCTTTTCTTTGCCAATATTCAGACCCTCCCCGATTAGCAACATATTGGTCAGCTAATTCAGCCATTTGTTTAGCCGTTTTGGGGGCAGATCTCGGAGATGAATTGCCAGATTTGCCAGTGAATTATGGTTTGTTCCATAATTATGAGTTCAGTAATTTGGGCTGCATTGTCTTGTTTCATATCAGCAATTTCACCCAATTTGCAAATGCATGTCGTCAATCATGAACCATTTCAAGGACAGTTTCACCTTGTTTTCTTTCTCTCTGTCTTAACTTCTGAATGTCTCAGAATTTATGGAGTAATTGTTAAGGATTGCTTTTTTATCCCCCTGGCTTGAAAAGCAGAAGGGGGATTATGCTATCAGTCAAGGCGGCGTCGGCGTCCAACACAATCTTGTGAACGCGATAACATGAGACCCATAAGGGTTATGGTGATGTAACAAAAAAAAAAAAAAAAAAAAAAATTCATTTTTCTGTTCATTTTTTGTCTCACTTGAACCAGTGTTGGTTCTCTCTGGTATGGTCTCCTTACCATCAATGGTTTGTCAGATGAATTTTCCTGTGAACCATTAGGCCTAGGTTTTTGTGTATGCCCTGCACTATTTTTCCATGGGCATTACCTTTGCCATACTTGTTCATGTACTTTTGTTTTTTAAAGACACTATCAGTGATTTGAAAAATATTTGAAATTTGCAGGAATAGCTTCAAATTGAAGGATAAGTCTGTAGAATTCTCATAAGTTACCTTTTCCAGCTGAAGAATTGACAGAAAAGGAAGAAAACGGCAGTGTTCCAAGATACGATTCTCCATTCAATTACGTGTTGTAGTAAGTGTCCGAACGGACAGTTATGACTTAAATTTCCGATTCTGTCCTTATTAGATTGCTTCTGGTCTTATCATTTGCAAGGTATGTTAGGATACCTGTACTTGTTGCATACATGCAAAAATCTGATTTTCGATGATTTTTTCGATTTGCTGATTTAGCAAAAGGATCAGCTGCTTTTATTAAACCAGATTTATTCAACAGACAACATCACAAATGGCTCAGGGTCGAACAGTACCAAAACAACAGGGGAATCTTCTAGCATACTGTAGTGCATTGCAAAAATCTTTTTGTCATATTCCCTTATATTGTAACATAACATCCAAGCACAAGATCAATGACTTTTATTTTGGAGGTGACACATTGTTGGGGTCAAGACGGTATAAGTGAACTCAAATCTGCTGGATTTGCCTCAAGTTCTTCCCTTCTCAAGCCACTTAGGGAATCTAGAAGTTAATGAGCTTACATCCACTCAGATAGCTTAAGATGACTTGGGACTTATGCCGTACTCTTCCAACTTCTTACTATCTGGAGAAACACTCCCATAATGTACGTCCTACCGACTTGAAGTATATTATTAACACTTTTATAAATTTAATATCAATCTTGTTAAATGATGAAATCAATGTAATATCTCATAATTATGGACCAGAGGTGGTATAGCATGTTTCTTTCTTCAAAGCTTGAAAAACCAATCTGAGATTTATCTCAGAAAGTTAACTTTGTGCGCAATTTACTCCCGCCTTAGGAAACTTAACTAATCACAATCGTGCAAAGCTTGAATTGAGATCAAAATTAATAGTGAAAGCATAGATAAGTAAATTAACAGGAAATACCTATAGCATGAAGTATACCAGACATAACATTCCCCTCCTCTTTTTAAGATTTTATAAGTCTTTCATCAAGCATTTTCAAATTGTATACATGTTAACAAGCATTTAAGAAAACAAATTCATTTTTCTGTTCATTTTTTGTCTCACTTGAACCAGTGTTGGTTCTCTCTGGTATGGTCTCCTTACCATCAATGGTTTGTCAGATGAATTTTCCTGTGAACCATTAGGCCTAGGTTTTTGTATATGCCCTGCACTATTTTTCCATGGGCATTACCTTTGCCATACTTGTTCATGTACTTTTGTTTTTTAAGATCTTTTCTTTGCCAATATTCAGACCCTCCCCGATTAGCAACATATTGGTCAGCTAATTCAGCCATTTGTTTAGCCGTTTTGGGGGCAGATCTCGGAGATGAATTGCCAGATTTGCCAGTGAATTATGGTTTGTTCCATAATTATGAGTTCAGTAATTTGGGCTGCATTGTCTTGTTTCATATCAGCAATTTCACCCAATTTTGCAAAGGCATTTCTCATCATGAACCATTTCAAGGACAGTTTTCACCTTGTTTTCTTTCTCTCTGTTTTAACTTCTGAATGTCTCAGAATTTATGGAGTAATTGTTAAGGATGCTTTTTATCCCCCTGGCTTGAAAAGCAGAAGGGGGATTATGCTATCAGTCAAGGCGTCGGCGACGGCGGCGTCGGCGTCCAACACAATCTTGTGAACGCGATAACATGAGACCCATAAGGGTTATGGTGATGTAACTTGGTGGGTGGGATCGGACTGCCATGCCCTTCATCTGATTAGATTATGGGCGTGGCATATGCTAATTAGGTACCTAATTTGCATAATTAATGAGTTAATTTGGGGGTATTTTTACAAAATGGGATTGACTCTCATACACTTTACTCTCTTCGGATGCCCCATGTTTTCAACAGTCTAGCCGTAAACCCAGATATCTATCCCACAAACAATAAATTGACCCACCTCCCCTTAACAGAATAGAGTTTGTCCAAGGAAAACACCATGGGTAAGGTGGCGGTCCGCATGGGTTCACTTTAGAAAAACATAACTTGTTAAAAAATAAGAAAAATCACAAGGGTAATGACATTTGCAGCTGATTATTTAAAAATTTGTAAACCGCTCCCGCCGGGGGATTTAGCGGTTCGAGAACCGCGACGTGTATTTTTTCAACTTGTCGTAATCTTGGGCCTCTTCAAGAGATAAATGGGCACAAACCTCAAATGCTCTACCAGTCAACTCTGGAGCCAGTCTAGTGGCCCAACTACCTTTATCCCACTTGTTACTTTTGGCCAAATGTTCAAATGCTTTTAATTAGGTGTCAACATTTTAGCTGGGGCTCTTTGGATTTACTGTGCACCTGTGCTGTGGGCAAGTTTTGGCGTGCACTGAGTTCAGCAACCCTAATATCTGCCTGAATTTTATTTATGTCATCTTGTTTCTTGGCTTCAATTTGGGCCTTCTGAACATGAATATCAGCTTGCCCTCGAGCCTGCATAGAAGAGACTCTAACCACCTTTCCTCTGGCAGGCCCGGTGGAATGCCAGAGCACATAGTTACCACTAGTAATACTAGTGTTAGTACTACCCTTACCCTCATTTTCTGTAACTAAAGTATTATCAGTATCAGTATGTGTACTATACTTCGTGGATGCCGTACTACTATCCTCTTGGTTACTATTAATAGAAGTTGTAGTCACTAAATTATTGGTTTCGACCTGATCGTTACTCTGATTTAATTAGTCTTGTTTGTCTTTTTTCTGACCGAGGTTTGTGGTTTGAGAACTACTTGTCTATGAAGGTTTTGTGATAAAATTACCGTAAGCACTCGGGTATAAGCCCACCCCCCTAAAAGGAAGATTTTACTTCGAAATAGGGGTGGGCTTATACCCGGAGAGGGGCTAGAACTTGGGAGCAAATATCAGATACAAAATTACACTATCATTTCAAAGCCAGTTATTCACCAGATACCATTTAATGTACACTTTTAGTTGTAGCAGATATTAAAACATTAAAAAGTTCAATTTTCCCAAAATATTTCCTGAAAGTAATTATACTAGCAAACAAGCCATCCCAATGTATTGGGCCCTACATTGATGGCTCTATAGAATAGTTCAAGTTTTAAAATGTGATTTTGTTTGTGTAATTACTGCCACATTGTTCCCTGAATGCTAAAATTACCACCTGGGCTTATACCCGAGTGTATGCTAGCTCCTGTATTTTCTTTAAAAATTGGGGTGGGCTTATACCCGAAGGCAGGCTTATACCCAAGTGGTTACGGTAAGTTTTTTGCATTTTTCCAGAAAGATTTCTCTTCTGAAGAGTTTTTTCTGCTTGCTTCAACTGGTACAGCTGACTGTAACTCTCAAAGGAGATGCACAGCTTTGAAGAATTTTTAAAATGGCTATGATCTGATGTACCTTTAACAACCTGCCAAAGCTTTGGCTCTGTGTTGTTTGCTATGAAGACATCATCAACACTGAACAATACAGTGTTTCCAATTTATAGTTGAATTGAGAAGTAGTAGTCTCAAAAGTTTCTAGATTAATCATATCACAGTGTCAATTTTTGTGACATGTTCTCAGCTGATACACCCCCCAATGACAAACAGTTTTCCCTACCTACCAAATTTTTGGGGTCTTTTTTGAACTTGCACCAAGATTCATCACACATATCATGCATTTTGTCCTTTCAATGATGTACTACTGCCAATGCTGATGATTTCATAGCTTCGGTGTCGCCCTTGTTCTCCCGAATCGCTATACCAAACTAATCTGAAGCTTGTTAATGGCAGATTCAGTGAGGTGACCTGGAGCTCTGCCGAGAGGCTTCCCATCAGCTTTTTTTTTGCTTTGTATTCATTTCACTTCTTGCGTAACCATGATCTGACCCGTTTCCAACACATTCTCTCTTAGTGATCTTTTTATCACCATATGGCTTTGATTCAGTTACTTTCTTATATGCTGAGCTGTTGCCATCACCAACAAATTCAGTGTATTGTAGCCCATGCTTGCTTTCAGATCGACCAAAAAGTTAGCAATTATCATTAAGCGGTTGCTCACGAGCATCCACTAAAAAGAAAATTTCAGTCACTAACAGCGCTAACTCTTATCATCACATGGTAAGTTTCGCGCCATTTGTGCAATTTTGCTGTATGCTTCTTTGCCACTTTACAAGTGTTCAAAATGGGGTATTATCAATTATTGTACATTAACAACACACAGGCTTCAGAGGGAAAGGATTTTTAGAGACCGCACCAATCCGACTCATATTCAGATACTAACGGTTCACTCGCAATGGAGTGATGCACATCATTGACTTACTGGAACCACACCTCAGACCGCAGATACAGAGGAGTCAGGCAAACCTATCAAAAAAGTATACTGCACAGGATCTCATGTTCTATCACCATGCCATGTTAGAAGTTCATGGAGTAATTGGTTTAGTCTGTTGAGTGGATTAATGCTTTTTCTTAAAAAATGCAATTAGCTCAATAATAATCATAACCTGTCCAAAAGTATACAGCATATACCTTTTCATGTTCTATCACCATGCCATGTTAGAAGTTCATTGAGAATTTAGTGTAGCCCGTAGAGTGGATTAAGGGGAAGCTGCACTGAAAAAAATTATTTCTAAGTATTTTACCTATGCACTTAAAACTTGGCTGGTATGTGTGTGTTGATCACTCGTAGTGATTTCAACCACTAAAATGACAGTCGTAACAACGGTTGCCATGGTAGCAGTGGCCATGTTGGATTTTTTACATTATCTCATTGTGCAAAACATTTTTTTCGCAGCAGTTCGTTTTTGGTATTTTTTTCTGAAGTTTGTTTCATGTTTTATTTAGGCCCAATTAAAGAAATCCTGGCAGAGGGAATTGTAAAATAAATGTTATGTCCCACGAAATGATGAAAACGCATCATTTCCATGATTACAATTTTTTTTTTAAATTTCCCTCTAATTTTTAGATACAGATATATGTAACAATCTGACCAAATATCAGCTCAAACAGACTAGCCAGTACCGAGAAAACTGTCATGCAAGCCATTGCGATGCATGAAAATGACATTTTGAGAAAAATTTTAACCACCAATTTTCACATTTTTTGAAAGGCTTACAGAGAACATCACTATATTTGAACTGGTCAAAATACAACTTGAATGCTTATGATTCAGAATTATAGATCTGCATAAATTGTACATGTACATGAAATGCAATATTACATACACAGATACATTCACAGAATTACAAAATTGTAAACATTTGTCAAGTTCTCACTGTGTGCTAATTTTGCATCCAAATCACAGTGATTTCTTTTTAGCTGGTTCTTTTTTGTTTGACTTTGCTTTTGTCTTTTTAGGTTTCTCTTGAAATACCAGCCCCATACATGGGTCTTTTTCACACCTAAAGATTTAGCTCCTCTCTTACAATTCATTTTCATTTTTAGTATTGCTTCCTTTGTTGAAGACTTTGACGCATGCTGTGCATCCCGTACGCATTTTTGTCCGTCTGATGTGACAACTTTTTGAATGAGTTTCCTAATGGTAGCCCCATCTGTGTTAGCCCCAAACCAAGAGCAGATGAGCCTCTATTGAAATTTGACACAGCTGTAGCTACCCCTGCTTCAACACGGTTACGAGACAAAAATCTACTCTTTTGACACAGTGTCCATATTCCGGAATGAAGTCCTTCATTTGCGTTCTGAGTTTTGCTGCGCACACATGCCTTCATTAGCACAGACGACTATCAACAACGGTCATATCAGCACTTTGGCCACCTCAGCATTATTATTATGGTTTCCTATTGTTTATGTTCGCTTGATTTCCCTGTGATAATCCTCGCTTAAAGAAACACCACAATTCTTCACCGTCCGGACATAAGTCGTGCTGCGAATTGTCATCGGTGGAGGACGCATGGTGCTAGCAGTGTGGAATCACAGCTTTGGAAACAGCTTTGACATGCCTCCGCCCCGCCAAACTATTGCAATTTGCCCTTACAATTATTAGCCTTTAGGCCTTGTTTCGACGGAATTCGGCAGTTAATTGCGTAGTCACCATTTCCATTTGTGGCCCCATGGTTTATGATTCCTCTTTTATTAAGTAGATAATCATCACCATAAATGTTCAACTCTTTTAGATGGTTAAATGTTTAGTATCACCATCTGAGCGCATAACAATGTATCGGAGTCAATATCTTTTCAATTGAAAGACCCCATATCACCTGCCCAAGGATCTTGTCTCCATCCCACCTGATGAGCCTTCAAAGTTTAGTGCAAATTACCTGCGTTCTGGTACATTCTCATATTCGTCAGATTCTCAGTCTTCACTTCACACATGACGTTCTACTCGGTTAAGTCCCTGAAGTTGATACTCAGGGATGCTGAGGTAATTCTCTTCAAAGAGAGCAAATGTTCCTTTCACTGTTGTACTAATTGTTCAGGTTTTATGGCTTTGTAGAGCGACTTGACGATCTCATCAGATGGGCCCTTTTCGTCGTTTGAGCCAAAAGAAATGCCTTTCAGTGTTGACTCATGTCAGCCCTGACCAAAAGAGTATGTCGAGAGAAAGCAACGTGAGATTTAACTTGTATTGGTCTGGTGCGCCATCGTACTGTTAAATTGTCTCATCTTTTCGATCCAGCCCTCTTAAATTAGATGTTGGGAGCTGTACTAACAGTAATACATTCACAGCCATGTGGATCATGGAAGATCATAGAAGAATGTGTTACTAGATCTCTAACGGGCTTATTGTGTTGCGGGAACATGAGTATGTACAATGGGAGGCGGGGTGATCTGTTGTTTGCACCAATGTGCTGACTGATCTTCATGCTGGGAAACGTGGTAAATTCTTGAGCAGGTGATGCAAAATGGCTCACTGTTGTGGAATGTTGGTCTGTGGACCTAGCTAAAAGTGATCATGTTGCCCACTCTGAAATGAACAAATGCTTAGCTAAGTGTCCATCTCCATCTCAAGATCTTTGTCCAGATCTCCTATTTTACCACTCGTTCTAACAATGAAATGACACTATTGTTCTTTGTAAGTGTGACTCTCTGTAGAGAATGGAGAATTATGCAACTTGTGGACCACCTATAAAATGTTTCCAGCGCAGCTTTCAAATTATTCGGGAATAGGTCGGTGCCCAAAATCACGTAGATGGCGGCAGTCATAATAAAACAAAGTAATGGAAGGTCAGTATTATAATGATGGTGTCTATATATAGCAGCCTCTTGCAAAAAGTCTGCTTCTGCAAATCTCTTGATTTGTTTGAAGGCATTGTGAATAGAAGTTTGGCTCGGACCTGATAAAAGGCGGGTGAGGATATCGGATTATTCTAGTGCCGGGAATGTGGGGTTGTGGCATCGGTCAATGACTTGTTTACAAGTGGAACATGCGTTGTAAATAGCATAACATGAAAGCATTCATGACCATATGAATGAGAAGTATGTCAGGCCGATATCCTTCCCCGCAATCGATCTAGTGGAATTAGCTCAAATTCAGCACTTAATTTGGCTCCCTGAACCCTTCCATGGACCGCGAGTTGACGTTTTCAAGGACAGAGGGATCAACAAATTGTAATGGAAATTTTTCAAGGATTGCTGGATCAAGATAAGACAAAGAGATTTTCAATTTTTGAGACAGTCATATGATCTTAAATTGTAGCGATTCGGTGTTCAACAGAAATCTGTGGTAAATCGGCACTGATTGACAAGGTTGCATTGGAAGCAATAGGTAGAACTTAGCAGTTGGATCAAGAGATGACAAGGATATGCATTTTGAGAGGACATAGTAAACATATCTTTGTTGACCCACAGCATCTACCGGATGCACACCAGCATGTTTTTTTTTTTTGGTTTTTTGCAGCTTGCATAACAGAAAACAATGGTTGATACTGTGTAGAACTTAGCAGTTACGATCAAGAGATGACAGATATATTTCGCATTTTGTCGAGGACAAGTTTGACTCTCTTCTGCATGTGAGCCTCAGTTAAGTTGACAGAATATGTTGGTGTAATGTGACCATCCAAAAGCAGGTTGAAAAACTTGCTTCCTACGGGTACATTGCGTGGAGCAGTATTAAAAATGGAAATCTGTTGTAGAAGTGACATTGGCAAAACAGTTGAATAAAAGAAACATGCCTTCATATGGTATCTGTGGTGAATGTGGTAAAATGTCCTGTGTGACCAACAACATCGGTTGGATGAGCCTCAATGGACGTTGATGGTGCAGCCAAGAGTCCCACTGATCAATCACAAACAATGGTTGACAGGGTTGCATTGGGGGCACTGGGTTCGATTCATGCCAATGATGTCAACTTTTTTTTCCTTTCCTCCATTTCCCCTTCTTTCCCTGGGTTCATGTAATCACTGTATTTTTTCCATGCTGTTCCCTCGCTACAATCTTCACCTAGTGGAGTCTGCTCTTTAAGTGTACATTCCTTTCTCATCACCTCCTAATATTTTTTCTTAATTATGACTTGGAGGTTGTATAGAGTAGCCACTATTCTTTGACAAATCCCATTATCACAGTATTGTAAGCTTCAAATGATACTCTATAGATGTTTGTCCCCAGCTTCCTTTCTCCTTAGTTATTTAATCTCACACATGCTCTGAATCAGCTTCATTACAGTCATTTTTTTGGGAGCCGTCATCTTTGTTCCTGTTGTGAAAGCAAGAACTCCTGTTAGTTCTTTTTTTCCTGTTTGTTTTGAACCTGGAATAGACTTTTTTACCACTTTGGTTCTATTCTTGGAAACATTTCAGAAGATTCCTTTGCAGGATTAAATCTGGGATCCTCTGGTTCATTCTGCTCTTCAAATTAGTTGTCTTCGGCAGCAGCTTCTTCTTTTGACACTTCAATTGAGTCACTTTCAGTGATATTGATCTCAGAGAGAGACTTGTTCTTGAATGAGTACATCATTCCTTGCTCTGCCACTTTTAGTATAACTTGATCATTTGGCAAAAAGTTGTACCTCCTGAGGCAGTCTATAATATTCTCTGTGGATATGTATGTTGTGCCCATATACCATGCAAGCAACTCCAACTCATTCTCAGTTATCTGGAGTAACTAAAATACAGTGGCAACATGCTTACTCAGCTTGGTACACCTCATGTTCTCAGGGTGTGCCAACCCTGCCCCATTTTCCAGTTCTCTGACATCAGAATCGAGCATAGGTGTTGTAGCATCACTATTCCTTGCAAATATAAAATTTGTATCCTATTCCTCCCCTTTGTAATACTGGATGAGCATGCTGATACTTCTTTCATATATACAGTGAGTAAGATGGTAACCCCTTTGCCTCCTTTTCCTCTTACTGTTAGTATCATATGCTGGCTCATCACCACTTTCTTGGAAATCAAAATTCCCTTTTCTATCTCATCATAGAATTGGCCTCTTCTCCTTCAGAATTCTCTGGTACTCACCAATTTCAAATTCCTCAACTTTGCAAGGACAATATAATTTGCACAAGCATTACCTTGGCAAGTTCCTTCTGCATATGATCTGACATACCACTTTGTTTGATCTCCTCCCCCTTCTAAGCAGAGAGGTGCTTGTTGTAACTGACAACATCCTGTCTTGTTGGGTATTATGGCAGGGCTCTTCCCACAGCTGTTTGAAAGTCTCATTTATCGTGACAAAACCGGAATAAAACAAAAAAAACGGCAACACACTTTTGACAGCTAATTTGGATTATTTATACCACTGACTTCATCCTGTGTAAATTTTACAAAATTTCATTGCGGGCAAATATGATTTTCTTAAAGGAAAACCGTACTAAGAATAACTTATATACATATATGCTATAAAAATAATTATGGAACACATATCGAGTGGTTTCATGGAAAAACGGAATTATACTAACCATAAAAATGAATAAAAACATTTTGTCTGACCATGGGCTATTTGAATTCCGTGCTAGTGTATATGGGATATGTATACGTGTTATGTGATACCGACGGCACAGTAGTATCATACACATTCACACGTGACGTGTTCATAATGTGTATTTACTATGGCATGTGTGACGCAAACGTGCGGGCCGTATCGCATAACACGTTATACACTAGCGCGAATTTTAAATAGCACATGGTTACACTAGATGGTTTT
>JAMKCH010007032.1:0-32019 GCA_023653785.1 Ophioderma brevispina
GTAAAGAAGATTGAACATCTTGTGGGGATTCAAACCAGGGGCCCCAGCGTCCCAGTCCCATGACCAGGGATGGCATGTCATGAGGGTGTCCCTGGCCTGGCCAGCAATTCCCTGCCTAATTGTGTGTTCGTATGATGATGTCATCGCATCTTTTTGGACTTAGTGCATTTTCTAGCCTTAGCTCAGTGAGTTTTAGCGAGTTTTGGGCAAATTAGGGTTAATGCTATCATCTTGGTGTCATTTGTGTCTGGAAATAATACCATTCAAAAATCATACCTTATATTCTCTAAAAAAGTAGCCCTGATTTAAATAGAAGATAACTATTCTTAGCACCAACACATCCTAAAATCTAGATCCTTTGCCTGGAACAAATTTTCCATACAGACTTCAGTTTTCATTTCACTTTTGCTATTCAACCTTTGCACGGTTTGCCATTTGCATGGAGAGCCTCAAACTGACACTGGAATAGATGAGAGAGTTACATAACAATGCATTCACCTCTTGCAAGGCCATTGGTTCTGTTAGAGAGGGAATCAAACCTAATCAAACTATTGCATAAGTGCTCCCATTCATATTGCTGCCAGTCTGAGGCTCTCCCTGCAAATGGTGAAACCGTGCAAAGAGCAAATTGCTATTTATAGGGCCTATATGCTAATATTCTGTTAATGTATTGTAATTCTACAGGTATGTTTTTCATTATGACCTGCCATCAATATATTGTCTTGCCATGGGAAAAGTGTGCACTTACGTGCTTGGGTATTCATCGGCCCATTCAGTTTTCCAGGATTACTTGCTTATTTCTATAATTTTATATTTGACTTTGTCAGTTTATCTGTATGTGCAATGTATTGTGCATCATATTTTGCAAGTAATTCAAATCAATATTATTATTACTTTTTAAGTTCATTTGTATGCTTACTGGTCCATACATTAATAGCCATGAAGTTGTAATCTAAACAATTAAGTAACAGCAGAGAGAGTCACCAATCAGTTTAATTATACATCAATTTAATCAAATATGCACCTTGTAAGCCACATGCCACATATTAATTTTGGATTAAACTCATTAATGACTACAACATCGTCTGGCAAACTGTCTTTTTTAAAAGTTCTCAGCATGACGGCTCTATCCCGACATTCAGTTCATTTCTTTTGGAGAAAAAATCAGCTACAGCTGGTAAGTGCAGACCTCGCTGCTATTTATCTGCGTATACCAGCTGAGGTTTAACTGGTGCTTCTCCTTAAAACCCCAGGATAAAAGAGAGGTAAAGAAAAGGCTAACTATCACAGATCAACACGCATGAATGTGTAAGTCAGTTGTATCCACAAGTAACCGTGTGTCACATCGCAAGTTATTTCTGCAACTGAAACTGCAATTTTTTTAGTATACGGAAGAGAATTGATGTAGTGTTTGCTCGAATAGAACAAATCATGATGTATTGCATTTGACTCATTTATTCCATTTTGATGGCAAATATGGCAGTAAGTTTAGCCTCATCAGACATGCATCCATTGAATAAAAATTGCCTTCATTGGGTGAATTTTAAACTTGAAGTAAAACTTGTTAAATTTTAAAAATTATAAAGCATCCTACTTTTAGTGTATTCTAATCATCCTCATTTGAGGGAGGTGAAACTAGATTCTTAATTCAGCGGGCGGGGCAGTATTAGTAAGCAAACATCAAGATCATTGTTTGGTTGCCCATATAATATGAGATGATATTAGATAGTTCATCTCCACAAGGTTTAGGAGTCTGGTTTGACGCTTGTGATTCCGTAAAAGAATAAGAAATATTAATTTGTGCAAAATTGTTCTAATCTACTCGAATAACAACTATATAAAGATTAATAAATTTGAATAACTTAAGGAGCTCCTTATAAACCTAATGAACTAGTTAATGATTCCCGTGTAAGTGTCCATTCTGGCGTTTTATTTATTATTACACAAAAATTTGTTTGTTGTTGTGGCCTAATCAAATGTGAACAAAAGGGAGAAGTGCAGACAAAAAGGACATTTAAAAACATATTTTAATGGTAACCTTTCAATTGTTGATAAGTGTTGCATCATATAAAGTACTGTTTGAAATTCTGGGTGAATAAAAATTAGGGATTGCTAAAACTACTGCATGCCACTAATTAAAAACTCATTACTGCTCCAGAGGTATGCAAGGTATGCAAGGTCGGGTACAGATACACTAAACTAATGGGTCCCATTTCAAAGAATTTTCTGGTTGAAGAAAAATTAATAGTGATACATTCCCTTGTCAAGATGTGTTGTTGTAGATATGTGAAATTTTGTGATGTGATCTGCAAAGCATAAAGTGGTACATGGTGAGCGCACTCAGGCACAGAATAGGGCAATTTGTTACAGAGATTGTTTAAAATTCTCATGTATTAGGGCAAAACCAGAATTAAAACAAAAATATCAAATTGTTGACACATAATTTGACAACTGCTTTGGGGTGATTTATTCAACACACTACATTCTGTGCAAAATTTTATGAATTTCATTGCAGCAAATATGATTTTTTAAAGAAAATAAAGTTTTATGTAGTTCTCTAGGGAGAATAGCATATGGAGGCAAATGGAATTTTTCTGACTTTTGGAGAGGTAATAAACTTGCAGGTCCCTACTATATTGTTAGGTGTCAAAATAGTGTCACTGCTGCCCAAAATTGTCTAAAAATAAAAGGGAGATTTACATGGAGGACAAACAGCGTGTGTGGCTCGCCCATTTGCATCTCTATTTGTTTTGTTTATTAATTGCGTTAAAGTGACAGGAGGAGATTTTGTTTTTTTTTAGGATACAAATTTCTCTCAAATTGCACAGAATCGATGTAGACCACCTACCAAGAACGTCCGAAGGTTTATGGAACCAAAACAAAGTTACAAAGAAAACAGCAAACCTTAACCTTGTTTTGAACTTGCCTCTGAACGCGTAATTGTCCCCATTAGAACACCGTGCTTGACTAAATCATCAGATTATTTCATAAAGAGGCGATATTCGGCTTATTCACTTCAGGTGTGATCTAAAACAATGCTCTAGACCACAAACTACCAAACACATGTTAATATTGTGGATATGTGGTCTATGATTAGTAAAGAATTACAATATTTTGTGGTTAGTTGTGGTATGTGATCTTATCATTGACATATAAAGTGTGGGTGGTACATCCACGTACATCCCGCACCCCACCCCGCGCGGGGCATGTAAGCTAAACTCCAAGGTTCCCTGGGCCTGCAATTTCTCTCGGCGGCCCTGTAAATTGTGGCCTATGGCGCAGTTGCTATTGGTTATTACTGTGGTATATGTGGTATATGATGCGTACTCTAATTCGCGTTCGTAGTTATGAGTTATCTAACTAATAAGCATATACCACAATCTACCACAAGCAAATTTTGTGGGTGTTTGTGGTATATGGAAGTGCAAAGATCTGATGAAAGTTGTGGTATATATTGTGATCTGTGTGGTAAGTACCTACAATATACAGCCTGCAGTGTTAGGGTTAGCTCATACATGGAAAGCATTCCAAATATGCAAAAAACCGGGGTCGAAAAAAATTGAGGGCGCTTGCTATCTTTCTGGAAATCTCCTCATGTCTCTTAAATTTGGAAAAAAATGAACAAATATTTAGTTATCACAACTACTTCCAATATGCTGCTATACAATTCAGCTACCCATAAGTGAGATATTTTAAATATGGTTTGTCTAGAATAGCTAAAAAAAACTTGAGAATGTTTAAAATACTAGAGAATGCTTGTATATGAATTTGTATTTTATTGTTCTAAATATTTGTTTAATACCGTGAAATGGCCTTAATGAGGCGTTTGTTATCTGTATCTCATCCTGTCTAATACAATAAAAAATTATATCGTCTGATCATTGACGGCTGCACTCTCAAACTACTTATTTTGTAATACAACTCTCACGTTCGATTATCTATTGTTTATTAGCGTGCATATTTTTCCACGCATGCTTAGTGCCTGTCGAGATAATGTCACAGTGTCATCAATAGATTCACACACGTCCTCAGATAATGCACCGTTCATCAGATAATGCAAGCAGTACATCAGATAATGTCACCATTCATCAGATAAGGCCAGGTCATCAGCTAATGCATGAGGGTAATCAGATAATGCACAGGTCACCAGATAAAGCACACGGGTCAGCACAAGTCACAACTTCTAGAAGGAACTAGAAAAATACCATCATCACTTGATATTGCTTGAATTCAATGCGTAGACGTTCTAATAAATGGTTATACTGTACTGTTTTTTTCTTTGCAGAAAATTGATTACAATATCATGTTTCGGCCTCTCGGCTGCTTTTTTTTTTCATAGTTTTACAACTTCAGAATACAATAAATGCTGTAAAAAGGACAGTCAAACTAAGTTTATACTACTAGTACTTCGAGTCAGCGAAATATACAGTGTGGCTGTAATTCTCTAACTAAGCATTTCACCATATTTTCTTCAGAATTTGAGAATTTACATTTGTTTAATGCAAAAATGTTGTAAACAAGATTTACGTGCAAAAGTAAAAATGCACATTTAGCACTTGATCAAGGCATTTAAAGATTTTGACACTCAAGTCTAAAAAAGTATACAGCATTTGCCCATCTTTTTCAAAGGATTCCATTTACTGTTAGTTCCCCCACCGCTTATAATATAAGTCTGTAATGGGACAGAAATTAGAACACATTGACCTACGGACACTGTGATATAAACAAATTGCTCATAACAACCAAAACAACACACTGTAATTATCACTTGAATTTTTGGGTAAGAGGGTTTTTTTTTGATAATCATGAAATTAAACTTTTTTTATTTAGCATAAAAACTTTTAAACTTGACCATTTAATACTAGCACACCCATTAAATCTCAAAAGAATTGCTGTAATCATCCCTTCCCCAAACTAAATCTGGCATCACACCCCCAGTACGGAATATATAATATGAGCTTGTCCCTAGTCTACTCCGCATACTGTGGCGTTACAATTTACTCACTCTCATGCCATCGATTATAATCAACAGAAGTCCATCAATAAATAGTTTAAAATACCGTCATTTGTGAACTAAGGTACAACTGGCCCCCAGCCTCTGTATGTGAAGTCATGAAATTGTGAAAAGTCATGATAAAATTTCACAACCTCAGGCGAGCGCCACAGCTCTTGATCTGTTTGGCGCAGTCAAATATAATTATGGAGGGGGAAGGCAGGGATCTATTGCATAGCACATGAGTGCAGGTAGCTGTAATAAATTAATTCTAGAAGATAAAAGGACAAGGGTAGAAATTAAATAAGAAAGAGTAGTAAGAGCCAAGATGAAAGTGATGTGCTAGTCTACAGGTGACTATACTCTTTATTCCAAGTTAGTCCATGACCCAATTATTTCCACCAAGAAAGATTGAAATTTTTGTACTGTGTTTTGTCTGCTGTGACTATACTCCATTTAGTTCAAGTTGACCATGACCCCATTATTTTTCCCACTAAGACAGATAGATGTGTAGTCTGCAGTGGACTATACTCCATTTAGTCCAACGGTAGAACCATGACCCCATGATTTTCCCAACAGACAGATGGGTAGTCTGTATTTGCCATACTCCATTTAGTAAAGTTAGCTCATGAAACCCATTATTTTCCCAACTAAGACAGTAGAAAGATGTGTTGGTCGGTTTGGTGTGCCTATATCCCATTTTGTCTAGGTTAGAGTACTGTAAAAGTGATAATTTGCGCGTTGTAATTTTCGCGTTTCTGTAATTTTTAACCTGTTTGCTTGTTTTAAAATTCGCTCTTTTCTTAGTATCACTACATAGGCCTACACACAAACACTAACCATTTTCGGAGTTTTTTAATTTCGCGCTAGTCAAGAAGTGCGCGAAAAAGCAGCGAAAATTAATGTAGCGCGACCATTTTCCACTTTTACAGTATGACCCTCCTCCGCAGGCAATTGATGTTTGAATGTCAAAAAAACGTTGAGAGCTTTTATAAATTTACGTCTAAATGCAAATTAATAACATCCGTTCTTTTATTGAGACGTTGATTAGATTTGCATTTGCAACGTTAAATTCTAACGACTTTTCGAGGTCATCATCCGTTTTGACGTCCCTCTAAATGACTATGCCCGGCAGGTGGGAAAGAACTTGAAAATGGGACCAGGTGCCAGTTCTTTCCCCTACTATGGGACCTGAGGTCTGGTGAAAGAACCTAATGACTCAGAATAACGGGTAGAATAAAGTTATACATTGGTGTATTGTGTTTATTAGCTTTGTAATAATATTACCATTCTGGTCCTGAAAAAGGGCTCCTGTTCTCTGGAAATATAAAGGACTAGGGAGCTGCTTTGCAGTTTTGGCTCCTGGTCGCGTTGACTTAATACAAAGCTGATCTTCAAGATTGATATCTGACAAAGCATTAAAATTTTGGCCTTTGGCCTGTTACAGCATGTGATACACCCAAATTGGTAACCACGATGTAACTTTATAACAATGCTGACGAAGGCCATTCAAAGATCCTTGCTTTGCAATCCATCCCCAAAATGATGGGATAGTCAATTTTGGGAGCAATTTTTTTATAATTAAATTTGTTACAAAGCTTTCGATTGCAAAAATATGCTGCTTTTCATTTTTTGTAATGCATCATTCAAAAAAATACATTTTCTTTTGTTCGCACCCGCCATATCAAAAAGTATTTTAATCCAGTCATAAATCCTATAACAAAAATGCAGGTTAGCATAGACCTATTTAAAAGAAATGTTCCCAATACATCTGACAGACAGTTGGCTTGCCCATACCTGTTGGTTTGCGGTTTGAAAAACTAAGCAAGTAATTCACGGTCAAGACTCTTAGCTCGTTACACAATAACATTGGATTATCACCAAAACTGTTTAATCTGATATTTCAAGTTATGTCAGTTATAGGATAATATTAATCTTAAACAGCTGTGAAAATGTAAGCAATGTAATGACTGAGCCTGGGTTCATTCAGGACAATTGAACCCAGGTAGTGCGCGCTGCCTAGTGACGTGATTTGGAGTTCGAAGCGCTCATGTATACTGAGTTTGTTGCATTCGCACGCACTTGACAACGTTGTGTCTCGTTGTGTATTTTTGTTGGGGTCAACGGTTGTGCGCTTTTCTTCCTGGATGCGTGGCAGTCCTTTCTTTTTTTTCAAATACAATAAAGAATCGCATAATTGGGTTAAAATGACGAAATTCTAAAGCTGTTAAAATGAGAATTTTTGGCATGGCTCTCGGCCTGAGCCTTGTCTTCAACTTAAAATATGGTATCACCTGTTTCAGCGTTGTAAGAGAGTACTGGTTCCAAAACTTAATACCTTTATTCTCTAAGGGTTTATTAAGCTACAAGTATTTTATGATATTAACCTCACAGTTTATTTATAACATCAGCAATAGTAATTCTTCAATTAAAGAATCCTCTTTTGAGAACATTAAATCTTGGAAGAAACCAAAATGAAAGTGGCACCGCCCCCCCCCACAAAAACCGGTTAATTACATTACTTTTTGCAAACAATATTTATGCTATCAAGAGGTACAGGTGAGACAACCTATGATTGTGGGATTGATGGCTGAACGTCCCTCCGTAAAGGACAAGAGAAGTTATCATGGTTATGTTTGTCAATTTTCAATATCAAAAAAATGCCATTTCAATAAAAAATAACCATGAACCTCAGACTAGGCTTGTTGGACTCATTTTAAATGCATTTTTGATGCTGATTCCAAATATGGCAATAACAATAATTAAGTTGAAATTTGTGAAAAAATTGTGAAAATTTTTGCAAAATTTTGTAAACTTGGAGGGACTAGTTGCATCAGAGCTCTGAGGGTTAGCATTTTTGTGGAGTTGTGTATAGAGGATGCCTAATGACATAAGCTTTCAGATTCACCACCCAACTCATGAAAATACACAAAAATACCTGTGCGGCAATAAATTTGGCTTTATGGTTTGTCTTTACACATGGGTGGGTACGCAGGCTTTGCTAAGTGTTTATTTTTGGCAAAGAGGTATACTATTTTGGGGTGATTATAACTCACAAGATGTATGACCTGCCACATAGTAGTCAATAAATGTTGTGAGCTGAAAGTGGATTGAATGCGAGGTTCTCAAGTGTAAAGAAAGCTTTTAAGTGGCAAAAGAGAGATAAACAGGCTAACCAACAGGCAGACAAATCCACTGAGACATAAATACATGTAGTCTGTAGTCTGCTGTTTAAGATATTTCCTTTTGAAGTCGAAGTCCCCAATGAAACCTCATTGGGGCCACTTGTTAGGATTTAATCAAGTACAATCAAATTCTGGCATCATTTTGTACAAGAACTATAGAAAGACTGTGGCACTAAGGCTTTAAAAAAAATTGTTTGATTGGCGTAACCCGACCGACACCTATTTTTACCACCGACCCTAAATATTTTTATTTTTTTATGGTCATGAAAATGCTGAAATGTAAAAACAGGAATTTAATGACGTCATACTTCGGTACTCTAAAGGATTGCAGGACATTCAAAATGACAAATAAAAAGACGTGTTACAGAAAAAGTGAAGATGTGCCATTTGTTTTTGTATGTGTGCCATATATTTTGTGTTCTGGTTTGTGAAACATAAAAAAAAAAAAAAAAGAAACCGACCTACCTACCCTATTTTTTTTTCTATGTTACGCCAATCAAACAATTTTTTTTAGGCCTAATTTGGCTCATGGATGAGATATTGTGACCCTACTGTGGGTCATTCTGGCACTAATGTGGGTCATGCCTGAGATATTGTGGCCCTACTATAGATCATGCTTGGGGGACTGGCTATAATGTGGGCCATGCTTGTAGAATGTGGCTCCAAAGGGGGGTCATGCTTGAGAGAATGTGGCCCAGTGTGGATCATGCTTAGGAAACCTGTGGAACTCACTGTGGGTCATGATTGCAAAACTGGCCCTACTGTGGGCCATGCTTGGGAGACTGTGGCCCTAATGTGGGTCATATCATGCTTGCAAAACTGTGGCCCTACTGTGGGCCATACTTGGGAAACTGTCTCAGGAAACTGTGGCTCCACCGTGGGCCATGCTTGGGAAACTGGCCTCACTGTGGGTCATGATTGCAAAACTGGCCCTACTGTGGGCCATGCTTGGGAGACTGTGGCCCTAATGTGGGTCATGCTGGTAAAACTGTGGCCTATGTGGGCCATGCTTGTGAGACTGTGGCCACATGGTCCACTGGTTAGCATAGTCCTTCCAAAAAGATCCACTCTTACAGAAATCTGTATGAAGAGTACTTAGCCAACTGCTCATGTGCTCATAATTCTCCTTGGTGTCATGCTAGTTGCTACACAACATGTCTTGCTTTGCATGATGAATTGAGTGACTAACTAAATCTTTAAGTAACTAAATAGTGAAAGAGGCTGTCCATTGAATGAAAATCTGCCTGTTCCCTCTAACACCAGGGAGTCTTTAATAATGGGAGAGGAAACTCACCTCGTTTGAGTGAGGCCTGGGTCCGGCTATTCCACAATGTTGAGGGCAGTATTCAAATGTTGGTGGACTTGATGAGGACCTGATAAGAGTGGTCCAAATCATAATGTTTACATGTTCAATGACGCTATTAAGACAATAAAATCTGAATCTAAGCTAGTAAGCTATGTTTATCTGATAAGTATTGTTTTCTCTTTTCTTTTTTCCTGTTTTTAAGATGATGAAATCGCAATTTGTTGGATATATAAACTTTCTGTATGTGTTAGAATCACAAGCAATCTTGTAGGACTTTCATTAGTCTACTTATGTCATTATCATAACCATGCTATCCCCACACTGTGTGGGGGCGCTATAACAGCGGTTACCCTAGCTTTGTATGTGCTAAATATAGGAGTTTCACAGGCCTGCTAACACTGGAAAGGGTCCCTCACAATGGACTATGTTAGAGTAATTTGCCTTTTCTAGATAACCCTTAACTGTGTTTTACAAACATGATGGAGAAATTTCATTGAAAGTCATTTTATTCAGAAAAAGCTCTGTGCTCCAGATATGCACCCATGATACAAGTCAGAGCTAACCTTATTGAAGATCATACTATCAAAGCACAAAACAAAGCCAATCAAACTATCTATGCACTTTTTTATTGATTTTTACATCACAGGTTGTTTACGTGATTATCCTGCCACACACAACCTATATGCTATACACAGTAGTAATGCACGATGAAATCAGTCGGTCAGCCCATTGTCCGGCGGTTGACCAGGCTTCAGTATCCATCAGATAGGATATTGACCTTGGGTAGGCACTTGATGTTACTAGTTGTTATCTTGTCCGCTAGTCTCCAATTCCCTCTCTTGGTTCATTGGCCTAGATATACTATAACAGTTGTATTTTGTGTGTGTTTTATTGAAAACATCTTTGCTAATTTCAGTTCACGATAGGTTATACAATTAGTATGTGAAGAAAAGAAATAAAGTAGATATTTTGTTGTTGCTAAATTTGCATTTAGTATTTTGGAGTGGAAAGAAAAATAATATGGAAAGTAACATAGCGCAAAATTTCATTTTTTTACAGAGCGGTAAGCAGGCCAGTACGCAGGGGGGTGCAGGGGGTGCGGTCACACCCCCAAATTCCACAAAAGGGGAAAAAGGTCCACTTTTTGATGAATTTTTGCATAAAAAGGTCCAAAATTTAGAGAAATTGTCCACTTTTTGGTGATGAGATGTTCAAAAAGTCCAAAAATAGACCATTTTAGGGGGCTAGGTCCACTTTTAGCAAAAAAGCTCCACTTTTACCAAAAAAGTCCACTTTTTTGAAGTCCCCCCAATAAATCATGCGTACGGCCCTGGCGGTAAGTAATAGCATCACTGTGTTCTAGTATTGTTGACCTCCTGTGCACTATCTATCAGCTTCTAAGCACTGTTTCGATTGGTCACTTGGAAGGTAATAGCACGTAATAACAAAAAATGAAAATGGTGCGCCCGCAGGCGGAGTGCCCATCTCTCTGTCATTGGCGTTTGGGCCAGACTCCCTCATATAATGTTCCTCCCGCACAGCGAGTCTGTTTTGCATTCCCAGCCGGTACCCATTTATACACATGGGTGGAGAGAGGCAAGCCAGGTAAAGTGCCTTGCCCAAGTGCACAACACATTGGCAACAGCGGGGCTCGAACCCACAACCTTATGCTAATGAGGCAAGCGCTGATCCACTGCACCACATGTGCCCCAATGTAATAACAGGGATCCTAAATAAATCGGGACAGGCTAATCGATCAAGAGAGTGGAGGCATACTGCATGAAATCAGTAGCTCATCGATCGACGGTCATACGCGGCGCTATGTAATTTACACTATGTCATCCCCAATCAATACATCACACTGCATGAATTAGGAGTCTATTAGGTAGCTCATTGAAATTGCCGCTGGGTGGTGCTATCACTTCAAAATCGTCTATGGGCATTTTACAGTTTCACCTGCCTGGTAATAAGCAAATCAGTGATTCTGTAAGAATGGTGGTATGATTTAGAAGCACTATTTTGATTGGTTATATTTCAAAATCTCTGAGTCATCCTTATAATTTGTGCACTTAATTTGTGACATGCTAGTGAGTAACATAATATTACATTACTACCAGAGTAATTTCCATTGCCTTCTGCATTTTGCAGACCCACACCAAAATGCCATATTAAATGCAAATGAATCATGCACAACAAGTAGATAGAGACATTTACATTACAAACAACTGTAACGATTAAAATTAACAAGCAATTAATCTGGGATTAAATGTCTAAATACGATTTTTAACCCAGCACACCCTCCTTCAACCTTCTACCTCTAGTCTTGGTGCTTTACAATCTAAGCCTTAATATTCCCACATCATAATCTATGAAAGGAAAGAAACCCAGTTTTGAAACAGGAGGAAATCAGAGAACCTGGAGAAAACATGTGAGAGCAAGATTGGACTGGAAACTAATTACATGTAAACCTCTGGGCTGACCCTAGGATTGAACCTGGGACCACAGTGGTGTAAATCAAGGAAGGGAACATGTGCTACCTGCTTTCCCTTATGGCTAACATAACTTCACACTGGAGGCTTTAGTAGAATAGGGGTCACAGTACCGCACCTGCACTACTGCTCCTACTGTACCAAGTCCATATACATGCAGAATTTAACTCCCTCAGGTATTTGTCACCAATGCCCTTTTCTTAATACATGTTATCATCATCATTTACTGGGGTGTGGTCTAATTAAACCAGATGAGCAACAACTGATGTTGTTGCCCTGACCCAACTGCTATATTATTATCATCGTCATCCCATTCATTCTGCAATCGTCTGCCCCGAGGGCTCCCTATCATACCACCACCTGGTGGGTGCCAAGCCTATTCTACAATCCGATGCATCAATCACCATCACCATGGTAACCTGACCATATAAGGTCATCCTCCTCATTAAGCATCTATCTTGTTTTATTGTTATCTATTTAAAGCCTAGAGCTGACTCAGATGAAAGCATAGGGTGTGTTCAGATCCAGTTTTATCTCACCGGTAACTTATTCTTGTGAATAACCCAAAGATGATCTAAATCACCATTAAAGCATCTCAGAACAAATTAGAGTCCCCTGGGTGGGACGACAGAGTTAAAAATGTTCAATTTAGTTCAAAGGTTTAAAATTATGCATTTTCACCAACTACATTATCATGACAAATTTAAATTCAAATAAGTCTATCTATATCGGTCAACATGATCTTCTCAACTTTCTTGCATTTTAAAATCATATTGCATTGTGGGATAGCTTTTAAAGCCAGCATCAGGATTTTTTTTTTTCCAAATTCAAAATGCCCCATTTGTCTCTACATTGCTAATGTTAGGTCATAACAAACCTTATATTACTAAAAAATACATCGGGATCCTCGAACCACTCTTGTCGCCTGCCGTCGCGGTAGTGAATGATAGGCCTAACAGACCTTTGACCTTGATATGTGACTTTGACCTTGATATGTGACCTTTGACCTCAGCACCCAATGAGGGATCCCCATATTGTCCTATGATCAAGTTTGGTTCCAATTGAAACTTCAACTTTTCATATGAGGTCATTTTACATTTTTCATGCAGCCTATTTTACATTTGACCTCACTGACCTTTGACCTTGGCATGTGACCTTTGACCCCTCATCACAATGGGGGTCCCATGTTGCCACCTATATTCAGTTTTGTTCCAATATTTAAAACTTTTCATATGATGTCATTTTAACTTTTTCATCTATTTTACAACTTGACCTCACTGACCTTTACCTTGGCCGTGACCTTTGACCTCATCACAATGGGGGATGCAATGTTGCACCTGTGGACCCAAGTTTGGTTTAAATCCATCAAGTATGTGGATATTACATGCAAATGTTAACCCTTGTTTCACAACGACAATCAACAGACATCATCCACAACAGCCACTAAACAACAGAGGGCAAATTGATCCCTATGTGGTCTTTCCTGCCTTAGGGCAAGCGAACATACAAAAACAGAAGTAAAAGAAAAAAAACACTTTATAAAAAATTATACTACTGTTCTTTTTGAAAAAAAAAACAGACACTTTTGCATTTACGACTGTTCCTTGACCTAAAAAAAGCCGGATCCCGACTTTTGTTAGTAAACAATGCATAAAAATTATTTCTTGACAAATACGGCGTGTTACGCTAGCCACTTACAGGGGTCTTTATTACAACAATTTCCAATACAACAGTGCAAAAAATGGACTTTGATGAAAAATAGGGGCATGATTTCTTTATCGCTGATAGTGGCTTAACAAGTTGTTTGTGTTTAAACAAATGATGGTTGCCGCTTTAATTTTAAATTACAGCTTTAATTATTACATCATTCACTTTATAGGGTCACCAATCATCCAAACATTTACCTTAAAGAAGAACCTAATTGCTCTAAGGTTAACTACAAGAAATCCTTGAAGATTGATATATCTAGCATGACCCACTTCCACTTACCTTTTAATCTATATACTGCAGTATGGTTTGTCAAGATCATGAAAATATATTCCTAGAGGTGCGATGGAGGGGAATCTTAGGAGGCTTAAATCTAGCAGTGTATTAAAATTGTGAGGGCTGTTACCATGCCCTCCATGCTCCCCATCCCTGCAGCCCTACCATTTCCACAGACAGCGCTTTCTGGGTTAATATCTATAATCACAACATTTCCAATTGTAATTTTCTGTAATGTCATATTATGTTAAGTACTTATTAAAATTGTTATCACTGAAATGCAGGACTGAAATATCTTTGCTGTCTTTTATAATGTGCGACTAGTACAAATATGTCCCCTCTTTGGTAAATTGCTCTGCTCACAAAGTCTATTTTTTTAGTCTTTTGGGGCCCTTTTTAGGAATTGGGGGAATCGTGCCCTTTTTAGGAATTGGGGGAATCGGGCCCTTTTTACGAATTGGGGGAATCTGCCCCCGCCAATTATGGGTCTGGTGGTAAAGCTGAAGAGGTATAGCTTAATATTTGGAAACCTAGCTTCACTTGGTAATTGAAATTAATATATGATTAATCAGCCATCATAAATTCTGTGAAAGTTGGGTAGTGCTCAGGGGGTTCAAGATATTATTAGGGTGTTAGTGCAAGAAGGCCCCCATCTGCCCAATAGCTGACATTTGCCAGTTGTGTGTTGTGAATTGTTATACCTGCCAAATCTGAACCTGGCAGCTATTGCAGATGGAGCCTTTTTGTCCTAAACCCTCGTTAATATTCAGCGGAGCTTTGGACTTAACACTTATGCTTTGATCTATCCCCTCTGCTAACCAGCCCGATAGGTTTGCTCAATTGGTAAGACACCATTCTTTAATAGGAGGTTTGGCCGTTCAAGGTCCGGCCAATTCACACAGTATTTTTTTTTCAACACTGCTGTGCACTGGCCAGCTCCAGGGAAAGATGAAATTTTATTCTTTATTTTCAAAGCTAACGTGAATCCGAAGGAATTAAAATAGACAGTAATCAATTTTTTTCTACTTCCTTTCTCTCTTTCTGGTATGCAACTACCGGGTACCAATATTACACTTTACGCTGCCAACTTGGATTTGCAACTATTTTCCACCAAGTTTCAATTTTGACTGCATTTAGTGAGATGAGATTTTCAGAGGACCATAAATTTTCTTTCTGGAAATCTGAAAGGGTTTGTTAGGGAAAAAATATAACACCAAGAACAGTCGAAGGCTTTTGACAACAAGTAGAGAAAAAAACATAAGTTTTGAACTGTCCGGTCCTATCCGCCCTGCAATAAGCTTGCAATGATTTTCAGTTGTACACAACATAAATTATCCTCTTAAAAGACAATGTCTTCAGCTTATTTACTTCAGGTATGATTTATAATTGCTATGCACTCTAAATATGCCCAAATCTGTTTTCGAAACTATTGGGGGGGGGGTGCGCTTATTCTGATGTCCTTATATCTATTTAAAGTACGCAAAAACCAATTCTTAGACTCTTGCACAGTCTGGCAGATTTGTAACTTCTCTCACAAAATAGTTTAAAAATGCCCACTATTTGATTTATTTCCAAAGGTGGGCATCCCTTAAATGTTTAATTATACCGAAAATAGGATGCAATATAGTAGGATTGGATCCGTACAATTCCCACTTTTATCTTTTATATTTTGTCATTCCAAAATTGAGTGCTATTTCTTTTCTCATATTGGAGCAGTGACCCTATAAACCTTGAGATTGGAATAGATTTACTCTTGATGACTTTGTCCTTGTCCTAAATGCAGCTGATTTGAAAAACAAGTCAAGGTCCCACTCACAAATAGACCTATATAGTGTTGTCCGGCTTTTAGATTAACTTAGCTTAAAACGGTCAGGTTTTTCCGGGGCCTCCTCGGTGACAATGGCTGTATGAATTGCCATTGACATTCGGAAGGCATCGATGCTCTTGCAAAAAATCCAACATGTTAACAGCTTTAAATACCTTCACAAATATACAATGCTACAATGAGATATATGTTATTGAGCACTGGGCTGAGGTCAGGCTTAAGGCAATTTCTTATGTTCGCATGATTAAAGAGACATTAGGAGATTTCCAGAAAGAAGCACCCCCCTTTTTTTTTCGAACCCTGGTTTTTTGCATATTGGGAACGCTTTCCCAAGTATTAATTCCCTCAAGTGAAGTGAGTAGCCGAATCCGCCGTCGTTATGTAATATGATGTTTTAGTACTTTCTGTCGTCCACGACAGAAGTCAAAGCATGGTGTGCTATGGGGAAAATATGATAGTCATGCAGTTCAAAACAAGGTTTGGCGGTTTTCTTTTTGTACTTGTTGTCCAATAAACCTTCGAAAAAGGTTTTGGTATGTGGCCTACAAGCGATCCAGTGCAATTAGGAGACATTTGATCCCCTAAAAAATCTGCCTCCTGTCACTTTAAAGTACGCATTAAAGGCAATTCTCATGTTCTCATGCCTAAGATTGTCTGATCAAATGATTATTTTCTGCTCTAGTCCTTAATCTCTGATCTTTGTATTAATCTTTTGTTTGTTTGTTTACCAAAAACACCATTCACTGATGAGAAAAATGCACCATGGACCCAGATGTACACTTCGTCATCAAATAAGACACATCTGGGCACAAAATCGCTGCTGGACCATCGACGCCATCGTAGCATGCTATTTTGACGGACCCAATGTGGCGATGTGGTGGGATTTTAAAAAAAACCAAGATGCCTGTACACAAGTCAAATCAGCCATTTTTTGAGGGGGGAAAATAGATTGATTTTTGATTTTTTAAAGAATGAATCAATGTATGGCTGATAAAGTATATTTTAACGATATCAGTGAATTTATTCCGTAAGCCTATAAATCCTAACACTAAAATCAGAGAGACCATCATAGGACAAAATGGCGAGTTCACTGATTTACTACAATCAAATCACAATAACTACAGAAACTAAAATGTTCAAGCTCACTTCCTCAGATTCTACTTGTAGCATAGTATTTGAAATAAATAGATGACATTTTCTTTAAGAAAATAGCTTATTCCCTGAGGATAAAGGCATAAAGCCTGACAGCTAGAGCCCCTGCAGGATTCTTTCATGCCTGTATCTATTCCTAGTGAGCAATTCCTGTAGAGCTTTATGCCTATAGGGCTACAATGTACTATGGGGATTTTTTTAACTATACTACTGAAATAACTCATGCATACCACTTAAAGGTATAATCATTGATCTGCTGAAATCTAAATTAAAATGATCAAATACCAAATCTCTGCATTTTGTAAAGTACTGGTATCCTTGACTGGTGCCTGCAAATGTAATAAGACTAAAAGCAAGCTAATAATGATAAACTGGTTATAATTGTCAATTTGAAGGATTTTGGCCATATGGATAATATGTATTTCAAGTCGTAATTGAATGCCCCAGGAGATTTGTTTTTTTGTCAGCATGGCCCGTTTTCTCTCTCATTTCAGTCAATTTTTCTAAAATTTTCTAAAACAAAGACACTTTCAAGACTTCTAGACCATTCTACAACTACTAAGTTACTCCTAGCAATTTCAAACTTTGGATGACAATTCCTCATTACATGAGACAACGATGTGCCTTTACGCTAAACACACAAAATAAAAGCTCACACAATTGCCTGTACTACACATGGAAGGCATTGTGTAGAGATGAACATTATCCATCGGAGTCAATGGTTTCTTCCTTCTTCTGCGACTCCAGAGGGCTTCTTCACGCTTGGTGATATTCTGAAGTGTGCCTTGTTGTTTCCCTCCGCATGACAAAGTTTGTACTCGGACCACTGCACACCTGAACATTGATGAGCGCACTCTTATGTATCCTACCAGACATACTTGCTCTCTCTCCCCTCTCTCTTCTTCCCTCTCTCTCTCTACACTCTCAGTACTTCGGTATTGTGACTAGGTTGTGTATGATATGCAGTTAGTTAAGGTGCTTGTTTCGATTTATGTGTCTTGTGATCTCTACTTTGATATGAGAAGCCTGGCACTTGCACATCAACCCCATCAGTACCGTGGGAAACAAACTTGCGGTTTTTTGATGGTATACCCACAATACTGCAGGTTACAAAGCCCTATTCAATAATGTGCTAATATTGTGGGTTAACCACTAAAACGCGGTTTTTTGTTTATATCTATGGGAATTAAATGAATTTGAGGGCTCAATTTCAGGAAGAACAATGATAAAATACGGCTTTCTCCTGATATCAAAATCAATACAACACTACTTACCCGGGTAAATCAGGGGTCCAAAGACGCTCGACACAATGACCCGCAACCTTTAAAGCTGTGTAATTATCTAGCAATCAATCATTAGATAAACAGACGTGGATCCCCAGACCCCTTTTACCGGATAATATCATATATTCTACCTACTGTGGAATACTAACTCGTTGGCCAAAGTGAAACATAAATATCAAAGATCAGTCTACATCCAAATTTGCAATTAGACACAACTCTAATAATAACATGGATATAAATTTTAAAGTTACTAAAATCGCGAGATATTATTCTGGCCACATTCAGGAAAATCTTATTACATACAAAAACATTTTTTTGGCCTTTTATTTAAAACGGAAGTGAACCAATTTATGTTTTTTTGCAAATCTGCCAGTTAATCCAGTAAAGGGGCGTGACCCTATCATCATCCCAATTTTTTCATATGTTTTCTCCCTCACAGGAAAGCCTATCAACAAAATCATCTGATTACATTTTGCATTAATTAGTCCAGCCATTTGGATAGTTTGGATGCAAAAAAGTAACTAAATGGTCCATTGGACAGTGGCGTGGTATTAAAAATGTTATCAACCATAATTGGAGCCCTTTTTTCATAACATCAAGGAAAGTACTTTCCAGGGCCTTAAATTTTACTGGGGTAAGGAGAAAAATATGAACTTTTTTCTGATAAAATTTCAAATTTGATGGAAGAAAGTGGGGGCCCAGCTAGGTTGTCAATCGGGTTCACCCACCTTAAGTAACATACCAAATTTATTGAAGTCTCTATAAAAAAAATTTCTATATTAAAATTAGTTAGAATGGGAGCAGATGCACACACCTTCGCATACACTCTACACTCATATAATTATCATTCCAGTAGCTAAATGAGGCCCATTCAGTTTGTACTGAAACCTTATATAGCCAATTAGATTTTTAAATATTCCATCATTTTCAAATTGATCATATCATTATAGACCATGATGACTTTCATTTGCATGTGCTATAACACCTTTGTCCACATTTTAAAAATTGCCACTTTTTTTTTTTTTTTAAAAAATCACTCCAGTTAATCATTTCACGATTAAAACTCCCATCTTCCTCACCACCCCCCACCACATGTTTTCACCCAACCCACCTCTGCTAGTAAGCTAATCCAATACCCATGAATATAATTTAACTGACGCGATAACCTTGTGCACGATATTCCAGTAAATTGTTTTAGCAAAGAACTCCACGAATCAAGCAATCTTTTTACTAAGCTATCTGTTGGATACGACTATAGTACGCTAGGGTGCCATTCAATTGCTCTGTGTCTGATTAACTCCTCCACACGTCATCCTCGCTTTGTTTTCAAATGGCTAGCAGCCGTCCCCAGCTGGTGTACCTACCAGCGTAACACTTGGATGTCCCCACACTCCATACTCCAGGGCGTAGCTAAAGTAAAGAGATGAGTAGTGGAGTGATGAAATTATTATAGCAACTGCTATTAAATATTTTACACTCTTTTTAATTATTATTTTAAGGAAGTGGCATATTAGTCTCATATTCGGGTGTTACAGTAACTCACTAGGGGAATTGCATAAGTTACAATTTGTAATTAAAGGCCGACTCAGAGATTATGAAATATAACTTTTCTGTGCGTTAATTAAAAATAGTAAATTAAAACTAAAAAATAGTTGCCTAAATGCTAATTTCCAAAGTTTGAGATAAATCAGAATTTTTGTTTTGATGTTGTAAATATTACGTACAGTATAAGAGTAGCATGCGGTTTTGTATATAACAAAAATTCCAGATCTGGAATTTTATTACAAAGTTGTAATTTTCTATATGAAGGACATCGATTTGAACTTTGAGCTATTTCACACAGTGATTAGTATGTGAACGGGCATTTTGAATATGCAAAAAAAAAGAAATGATTTGTTAGAAAATTGATGGCACCATCCTTGAGAAATCTCTGAGTCAGCCTTTGACAATGATATGGCTAGGGAAGGATTTAAACCAATGATCTAAAGATTTAAGGAGTTGTGATGGGTGGTATGGAGTTAATCTTTGATTACTTTTTCTAAGAAAACTAAGAGTAGTACTGATATCAACATTTCTACATGAAGCAGGACTATACTCTCTGCCATAATTCTTTTTCTCTGCATCAAAACTACGCCCGCATTCCCGCCAGACGGAACCATGAAAATGCACAAGGAAAATACATAGATGCGCATTACATGCAGCAACTTTACACACCCGTATGTAGACGCCTATTCAGAAAAGGAATTGTGATAGTGATTATAAAATGCTATTAATCACATCCTTTCTTTCTGTCTTGTTTTTGAATGGATCTCCTCAGGAAAATATTAATTCTGGAAGGTTTTTTTTAAAAAGTTGGACATTTTTGGATGAAGCCAATTATGATTATTATCTGGTATCACAAATCAGAGTGGTAGTAGATAATTATGAATTTTAGTACCAGCACAAATTGGATGTTTGGATGTTTTGATTGAATTCAATCTGATAATTTCAACAAAAAAGCCATCTAATGTCATCTATCTTTCAGCTTCAATGCATAACACTGTGTGCTTAGCAGCTGTGTTTTATGTCTAAGGCTTTTATTGAAGTGATAATAAGGTAATAAAGGTTAAGGTCAAGTTCTAATTTAAAGTATTGTGCACATTTTAGTACATTTAAAAGTGGCCACTTTGAAATACAACCCTTGTTTGGTATACAAGCCTACAAAGATTATGAAATCATGATATGATATTAGAGCACGATGGGAAGTTAGCCTATATGACTATTAAAGGTGCAACAAGATTTTGAGGCATCCATCAATTGTGTCATATGTAGTGATTTCATTTAGATTAGATGCTCAATAGATTTTTTTCTTGTATTTTTGCTAGAAAAAAATACCTTAAAAAGTGAAAACAAAAGGTGATTTTGATTTGCTTATGTTGCAATATAAAACAGGCTGAATTTTGTTTTGGAAATTTTAAATTTTTTGTACCAAAGAATTACTTTTCAGCTTAATTCTTACTTTACATCAGTGCAAAAAACAGGGCTTTTGATTTTTTAGGTACATCTGATACGTGGAATCTCTCATTCAACCTTTAACTGGTATCATTCTTCACACAAATCAGAGTAGCAGTAGTTAATTAGGATTTTTAGTACCAGTACAAATTAGATGTTTGGATGTTTAGATTGAATCAATCTGATAATTTCAACAAAAAGAAAGCCATACTGTGTGCTTAGCAGCTGTGTTTTATGTCTAAGGCTTTTATTGAAGTGATAATAAGGTAATAAAGGTTAAGGTCAAGTTCTAATTTAAAATATTGTGCACATTTTAGCAAATTTATAATGGGTTATTTTAGTACATTTATAAAGGGAAATTTTTAAATAAAAACTTACAAAGATTATGAAATGGTATTACAGCAACTGCTATGGGAGCATTCTCCATATACACCTATTACCCAAATGTGTGTGTTTGTGTGGACCCTATTCCTCCTGACTAGTCCACCGATGATCTTTGCACACCCATTAGCTCACCCTTTAATTTAAGCATAACATTCACCTATTTTTATTTCGAAGATGACCTAATGCAGATTCTAGCAAATCTGTGATATGCAAAACTCAATTTTCGTCATCTTCTTCTAAATACAATATATAATAGCGGCCGCTCAAACCTAAAATACGATTGAAAACATTAGAAGCTCGTTTCCACGTATCCCCCTGGTAAACACAGTAATCTGTGGTGCAGTGGTAAATCTCACGCCGAGTTAGCGAGAGGACCGGTTCGAGAGACCGTGTATTTTTCCGTCCTTTTTTAATTCATCCTCGCCAGTTTCTCTCTCTCCGAGTTTCCTATAAATAAAAATTCACCACAAACTCTTCCATTATGTATGGGTATGTCAACTCAGAACCTTTGTGTATGCCCTTTTATTCTAACAAGCTTAAAACACCGGTAGATTTTGTGTTTTCAATTCAACAGCACTTATCAAAGTTTATGTATGTTATGCATCGGCATATGTGAAAAGCATCAAATATTCCATGATGAATCCTGGATGTAGTCCTGACCTGCAGAAACAATACTAATCAAAACTTTATGTATTACTCCACGAGAATACTGTAGTTATACGGCACATTTTGGAGCAGTGTAAGTTGTTTACCAGTTTCATGAGGACATCTTAATTCAAAGATGGATCCGACCACCGTCATACATAAAGTCATCATATTTTGTGGCACTTTCAACTATGTCCTTTAATTCATTGGCAAAAGAGCCGGGAATAAATTTGTTGTGGGGAAATATCTATGTAGCAGAGCAGTAAAGGCCCTGTTAGTGACTTAAATTAGAATCTAAAAATCATAAAATCTCATGTTCTTTGGTAATGATTTACAGTCCCAACATACCACCTCGCAAGTGTAGATCAAAGTCAACATAATTAAAGGCTTACGCAGAGAATTAGAACCATAAGTTTTTTGTGTATTAATTACACAAATAGAGTCAACTTAAATTGAAGATAGTCTCTCAACCTCTCAAGTCTGAGATCCGAATCAAACTTTTGCCGTTATCATTGTTAGTAACCATTATAGAATACTGTCATAATAAAAATTCTCCCTCTTAAAATGAAAAGTGAAAAATAACTCTGACATTTCGCAGTATTTTACAAATAACTCTAATCGATTGCTTTAGCTCTAAAAGAGCGAACAATGCAACCTGACACCTAACTCGCGTTTACCCCGCCTCACTCTCTTACCGAATGGCTCAAAATGCCACTCTTCTTCGGAGTAAGGCCCACTCTGAACTCTTATCGACGGATTTTAAGCTCTCGAAATAGTGCGAAAATGCTCACTCTTTTCTCGGAGTGAACTAATAGCCAATCAGAAACGCCGCAATCGCGTGATTATTTTCAAACAACATTGCGGATAGTTAAGTTAACGTCAGCAAACGTTTGAACGAATTTGAAATAGTGAGGAAATCATAGATATCTTCACGGTTGAAAGTATATTGTGTTTCGGTCACAGTTCATAGCATTTAACAGACAAAGTGTGGGAGAACAGTAAATGTTTTTATGACTGTATTACAACTCGTCCCTCCGGTAGCCTGCGCCAGGCCTAGGGCTTAGGCCAGTCAAAATAGAATGAATGCTTCCTTAACCCACCACTAATTGCAACAGAATTAATTCCAACAGAATTGTATTGAGAATACCTTAAAACAACATATATCAAAAGTCCTACTAAAATCAAAGGAAGTGGAACATATAATTTTTAAAGGGTGTAGGTTTATACAGGGTCACAATATGAAAAGTATCAAAACTCGTCGAAAAGTTGCCAACGTGTTCGTTTATACATTTCCAGGATTAAAGGTATAGTTTTGCCATATCTGCAGGTTGGTACGTTCAATATTCCTGAGTCAAAATATGTTCAGGTCACAAGGTGGGTAAATTTTTCAGATATATCCGTTCTTTATAAAAATGGTGTCAAAGTTGTTCTTCTAATGGTACAACAGAACCCAAAATATACTGGTGCACCATCTTCAGACTATTCGTTGGCTATTGGAACGCAAATGGTGACTGGGGGCTACAGGTCTATGTTAGTCACTAGTCAATAGCTCTGTAATTCTTATATAGACATTTCAAACAAATCAATCTATTTAACCTTTACCTTATCTATGGGGACAAATTTAACAGTTTACAACCAGTCCGATCAAAAATCGGACCCATTCTAATGAATTTACCCCAGGCTTAACCTCTTTACAAACTTATTATGCAGAGCTATTGTATAAAACATACAACGCGTATATAGGGCAAACTATACCTTTTTTTTAAACTTAGGAGTACCCAATAAAATGGTAACAATCATTTAAATCAATTCGAACAATTCTAATTTTTACCCCTGTAACAACGTTTGCCCCCTTATTTTCTACATGTTTTCCACTAGGTTGAATTTTTGTAGACCTTTAATATATTATTTTTGGACTATTTCAGGAGTATATTAACACCAAAATTGTTTTTGTGTGCAATTGTGTTGGGTTCAAATCATAAAATTATTGGACTACTTATAAGCTGTACGAAACTCACAATCATGCATGCACGGGCATGCATTCATGAGCATACACTGCATCATGGCCACAATCGTGTATGTCCACACTGAATCATGCAAATGTGCGCCAACAATATTCATGTCATGTCACGATGCTATGAATATGACCTACACATCAATATACTCACCAAACAACAAATTCACATAATAATCTACAACTCTATAAGAACAGTGACTAGTTTTTTCACCTCTAAACAAGGCTTATCAGTTGTCACTCTTCCTTAGAGTTATTTTGTTTCCGCTTTATTTTAAGTGGATCTCACTCTAAAGATGCGTCACTCAGCCGGCTCTTTTTTGGAAGTGTGAATTTCACTCATTTAGAGTGTTTTTCACTCTTTTCGTTTTAAGAGAGTATGGATCTGGAAATGTGTGATTTTCTTTAATTGAGCTAAATATTCACCACACCAACGCATTATTTGTACGCAAAAACTTGATTTTTAGAAATAGAGGGCGCTATTCCTCGGAAATCCGTTCTGAGTCAGTTTAACAGGAATCCAAATGGACAACATGGAATTTTAAGTCCAATGTGTGTTCTTCTAGTGTAGACATTGCGACTTACTGTAACATGCAATTAATGACAATGCATATTTTATCAGCACTCCTTTTTTGTGTCCATCGGCATGGGCACCTATGGGAGTGCTTTGGTAGTGTTTGTTTCTGTCCCTGTTAATCTCCTTACTGTCAAAATGTTAACCCAATTGTTAACCCAAACATATTAACAGTGTATCAAAAATAATCGTGGCCAAACCGGCAGGGCAGGGCGGCGATCAGCCCCTGCTTCAGAAACCTCCCCCGCCTCCCCCAAACACTGACCGTTTTGTACGTTTCTTATGGATAAGGACCCCCAAATTCGCCTTTTCAGAAAATGCCTTGGCAACCCCTTCTGTCCCCCCCCCCCCCCAAATGCAAAGGGTCTGATATTCAGTTAACAAAACTGATAATAAGATGAGAATTAAAAAAAAAAAAAGAAGATCTTTTTGCTTTTAATCATGTCATATTGGATAACAGTCCAATATTTTTATCATAGCTGTGTCGGGAATTAATTTACCAAAATATTGGTTGTCCATCAACGTAAGACAGGCATGTGGATTAGCACAATAACAAGTTCTAGCTACTGAGCCTTTATTCTCTATCTTTTATCTGTGCCCACGCCCTCTTTTATTAAATAAACTCAAAATACAACGTTCTAAACAGATTTAAGTCTCCAGCAGCGAGTTTTCTTCATTTTTTAAAAACTTACAGTCATCAGCTTAGTGCCAGATTTCTCTCTCCCTCTCTCCCTAGCGGAAAATCAGAGCTGCGTTCATTTAAGAATAGGTTAGCTCTGGGCTGCACCGGTGTATGCAGTATTCATCAACTGACTTAGAGAGGCGATTCAGACATATCTAGAGCTTATAGCAGCTGTGCTAACCTAAACCAAGTTTCAACTGAAGAAAAGGTCAAGGACCAGAAAGTGGTCAATGAATTAACAACAAAGACAGGATAAAGGAAAGGTTCTCTGATTTTGCTCATGGGGGGCAAATGTTAAACAAGTTAGTAAGTTTCAACTGATGCACTCTAATCTCTCAATTTTATTTATTTTGATTATAAATGTTAAAAAAATGGAAATTTAACCATTGGCTCCCTGATTTATGGAGTTCGAAGAAACCTGCATTATGTATGCAACAATCTAACACAAGCAAATGTGTAACGTTTCCACACGCTTTAATTCTTGAATATGCCCCTCATTCCCTCAATCACCTCTCGCCCTGGTGCAAATTCTTAACAGCAATACATGAACCCGGGCAACAAGCAAGAACAGAAGTGTTCTAGTCTTTAGCATTATTTACTGCCTAATTACATACAGTTCTCGATCGAGAAAAAGTTCTATGTAAGGCAATGCCAAACCTACAACACAAGCAAAATGTAAAGTTCCATACACTTTTACTTTTGCTATGTGAGGGCAATAATGAAATTCATGACCTGTAGGTCACCACAAGTGGGGAAGAGAAAAAGCTCCGGGGGCACGAGTGAGGTGGTTGCTATGCCTGTAAAATTGGGGTTAACCGGGCCCGAAGGACTCGGGGACCCAAGGGACGGGAGACGGCCTTAGGGGATGAGAGTGGGTCTCGCGGGAAAGGGGCCTTGCGAGCCTCATGCCTATTGAGAGGGACGCATACTCCAGATAATCCCTCACCATTCTTCTTCTATATCGGGTGCCCAAACACTGTGGTTCTCAATATGATCCAGCCAGAGATGTGTACCACGTCTGGCTGCTTCACTGAAATTCGCAAGGTCCCGTGTTTGTGCATTGGTTGGCTCCAGCATGGTCAGACCAAGAGGTGTTCCCATTGTCTGTGGTTCTGTTCCACAACCCCGGGTAGTGTCCTGATCTTCTTCCAGATAGCCCCCACTCTGCAAAGGAAACCTTAGATCGGCCAGTTCTGGTTCTCAAATCTATTAGGCATCTCATCCAGCCCCATGATGAGTCGCTTCCGAGTGTGGAATCTCACCAGGTTCAATACCGATAGTTGTTGCTTGGTTGGAATGGCAAGCTCTTTCTTTCCACAGGGCGACTGCTCTTTATTAACCTCCTTAGAGAACTTTTTCAAGAGGTTGGACTTTTGCTTAAGAAACTCTCTCTAAATTTAAGGCGGTTGGCAGCAGGTAATCTGTCCAGACATAGGGTCTCCCCATTGAAATATAACGGGAAATGGTTTAATTTAAGTTTCGTTTTTTGACCCCCCTGGAATAATATTGATCTTCTTAAAAGATTTCTAGATCAAATAAAGAATTGAAATTTTTCAAAATATTGATCATTTGGATACGATACCGGAGAGATTTGTAGATAGGGGCAAAATGGGAACAGTGCCAATCACTTTTTTTCTTCAACCGACATGTGACAAAATCATTCGGCAATTACGAGCACGTGGTACTTCCAAAGGCCTAATTTATTGCAAGATGCAAATTTCTTTATTTTTCTATATTTTTATAAGTATGCCATTGTCTAAATTTTCATGTTTCCATATTAACATTTAACAATCAAACGATATCTTCGTACCAACGCTACACCAATTTGCTAATGGTCGCTCTATGTTTTCACAAAGAACTATCCACTATTTACACAAACGTGGAGTGATTTAGTGTTGTGTGCCGAGAGCCACCGCTGGCTACTTGAGAGCCCTCTGCCTTTCAAGCCCCAACCTATAGTACTCTACTTCTCTTTCACTTCACTTGTCCATAGACAGATGGAGCTCCATCATAATCCCAGCCTTACAGGAAAATCGGGTTTACAGTACTTTTAGGTTAACAAGGTAGCAGAAAATGATCCATCCAACATTTTAACATAAGCAAACATTTCAAAATGCAAAGGTGCACACCCGTCGTTGAGTAGGGCTGTCATTATATGAAATTTAAAACCCTTTGGGGCTATACCTGGGTGAAATAAGTTTCTCAATACAAGGGCGCTTAAAACAAATCCACTTAATATAAGAATAAAGTCTTACTTATAGAAAGCCCCAGCTGTATCTTTACCAACTCATATAGAATGACAGATAGCATCTATCTGTTCATCCATGATAAATTAGTCCCTAACCATTCTATATGAGTCACTAAAGACACAGCCAGGTTAATACTTTATACCCGCTGTATCTTTTATTACCCCCCTATAAAATGGCAATACGATTATCATTGTATTATGACAAATGGTAAGTGCCAATTCTATATGAGCCAATAAAGACACAGAAATGGTTTTTACTCTTTAGACCCAACTGTGTCTTTACCCACCTCATAAGAATGGAAACCATTACTTTGTTCAACATTTTAAAAAGGTACATCTATTTAAGCTATTCTATATGAAGCCCTTAAAGCCACACGAGGCCCCTTTGCTTTTAGACCAAGCTGTGTCTTTACATAAGATTGCAAACACCATTACCACCAGCTCGTAGGGGTGAGTAAAAAAACTGACCCTGTTTTTTTTTTTTTTTAAGATTTTTTAGTTTTTTAAATAATATATATATAATGTTTGTGATATCATCCGAAAGCCTATTTCCTTATCTTTAATTTGCTGCAAGATCATCCCAATATCGGTTAAGGTATAGGGCCGGCTACAGCCTTTTTGAACTCAAGTAGTCTGGCTTTTCACCCTACGTAGTCCATGGGCCGAAGGGGGTTTTCATTACCTAAGAAGGGTACAAATGATTTTGTTACATTGTGTAGGCAATACCCAGATGGGGATTACAAAACAATGTCACTGCCTAGAAAAATCAGATGAGTAGCTATGTCAAGCCAGTTGCGCAGTAAAGGTCATCCGGGGTGGTCATATAGGGGCTAAAAATTTGAAATTGCTCCAATCAATTTGAAACACTTACACAGACTTACTGATCTGGCCAAGAGATTAAAAAATTGTACATTCTAATTTTTCTGTGACCTTTAGTTAGGGGATACGCAGAAAATAAGTCAAAGGTCAAATCAGAAGTGGTAAAATATGTAATCTTTCATCAAAATAAGGATTATATATTTATAATTCCACCGTACAATAGCTTTCCGCTATGACGGAATCCTGTGGATGGAGAAACACGTTCCCCACATGTTTTGACGGGTGGGGGGGGGGGGGCGGGTGGGGGAATAGGCCATATAATCTCCCGAGGTTTCACCTTTTGGTTTTTAATTTTAGACTCAAAAGAAAGGGTAATAACTTTAGTGTTAAACCCCACAGTAAAAAAAAAAGGTTTTGTGTTTCCAAACTGTTAAGAAAACATTGACATTCTGAACCTAAAGTCTTTAAAAACTATCACATTAACAATTGCCAGATTTTAAAGCATTTCTGTGTTTAGCTATTGCTAAACACCCATGGGAAAAAGTAACACATCCTTGTTGACTAAAATAAACACAACACGATGGTTCTTGTTTGCAAAAAACAGTTTGTGTTTGTCCTTTTGTTATTTATTGTTTCCTCCTTTGGAAGCGCGATGAAAAATGCCTTCAGTAAGTTCGACAGTGGGAGTTCAAAAAATACATCGGACTCCTCGGACCGATGTGTCGCCTGCCGTCGCGTTAGTGAATGATAGGCCTAACATTACCTTTGACTTGATATGTGACCTTTGACCTCATCAACAAATGACGGATCCCATGTTGCACCATGTTCAAGTTTGGGGGGTTCCAATTTGAAGTTCAACTTTTCATATGAGGTCCAATTTTACATTTTCAACAAACAGCCTATTTAACCAACTTGACCTCACTGACCTTTGACCTTGGCATTGACCTTTGACCTCCTCAACAAGTGGGGGATGCCATGTTGCACCTGTGACCCAAGTTCTTGGTTTTCAATCCCTCAAAGTATGTGGATATTACAATGCAAATGTTAACCTTTTTCCAAACAGACATCAACAGACATATCAACAAACAGACACTAACAGTGGACAAAGTGATCCCTTGTGTCTTCCCTTTCTTCCTACCTTAGGGCAGGCGCCACAAAAAAGTGGACTCTTTTGAAAAGTGGAAAACCCCATGTCTATTTTGGACAATTTATAAACATCTCATTGTTGCGCAAAAGGGACACCTTCTTGTCAAGTTCTCGAAACCTACTAAAACTTGGATCGTTATCAAACACATCAGCAAGAGTGCACCTTTTTTGCCCTTTTGTGATTGGCTCCTGCGTACCACCGGCCTGGTTAAAGTTCGAATAGGGTGAGATATTTTAATTTATATACCTCAATATAGATCCCTGTCATCTGATTGGTTAAAATTGTAGGCATTAATTCAAATAGCTTCAAAATTGAACAAAAAATGAAACTATTCCCTGGCAGAGCGGGCCTCTCATTCATGACCTATACCCCGACAACCTCTTCCCAACATAGAGACCTGCTGTACGGACTATATATCCATCCGTCATTATGAGTGTACAATATTGATTCGCTCGTGTAAGAGATCGGCAGTTTGCATTTTGGACGGATCTCCGAACCAGCCTTGAGTCTGCCGAACTGACATTACGGAGTAAACAAAATGTGTCACTTCTGATGCAGCTTGGCATGAAATGGGCTGAATCGCAGGACCGTATTCATGCTATGAGCTTGAAGAAGATCTGAAAGGAATGCATTAGGAAGGTGGGGGGCAGCTCAAAGGGCTAATACCAAAACAGCAGGTAAAATACACCGTGAAGATATTCGAGGATTATAATTTGACAACGATAACGCGGCCATCTGCAGGCCGTGGAAAATTGTTGAATTCGGAGTTTTAAACGCATCTGGCCGACAAAAAAATGGCAAGAAGTTCGATTACGGTGATCCGTTTTTGGACTTCCAACATCACTTTCTGAACAAATCAGAAAGGTTTGATTGCTACTTCTTCATAAGTTTGGAGTCTAAGAAAGGAAAAAAACGTTACGGGAAACGTGGCTGGGCTTTCATTTGCCTTATATATACATGGCATGTAACTAATTGGTGGTATTAAGAACTTTTGGTCATTGATTGATATCTGATCAATGTTTTTTATATGCTATGACATGCTTTGGGCTTGCTGTGTTTGCGCAATGCTACGGGGCGAGGCGAGGTCATTCAAAAGGGTGAAATTGTGATGGATCTTATTATGGGCTGTTCTGTTTTATTCTGTTCTCATTGCGCCGTACAGCGGACAGCGGGCCATAGTCTGGGGGCTTGTACTGTCAACATATATTCATGTTTGGATGTTTTTTGTGTGTTTGTAATACAAGAAAGGCAGTATGCTAAAAAAAAAAAAAAAAAAAAGTTTGGGGGGGACCCTAAGTTATCACAAAATTTGTTACACCATGCATGCAATGCAGGCCCTACACATACATGATTATAGGCCTTTGTTAGCATCCTGGCTTAAATAGAATGTCCTTTTAACCAATCTTTGACAAGAAAGCTATTTCGGGATATAAAACACATATTGACTGTTTTTTATTCGGAGCATGGGTGAAACTAGAGCCCCTCGTTGATCTCGAAACATACTATGGTGCCCCTGCTTACTCCTCGGGGCATGTATTGTTTTCGAGTATCACCTTGGGCCATAGTTTCAACATGCCCTCATAGCAGTCAAATATTTTGTTAGAAGATGCTTTTCATTTTGGGCCAACTTGTTGGCTAGAATTCCTCTTGGAATAATGTAATTTGAATTAAGGCACTATCAGTGATCCAAAATCAATATGTAACTATTTAAAAGATTAAGGGCATGTTTCTGATCAATGATATGTCACTGTCAGGTGGCCTACTTGTTACAATATACAAACATTAATTGTTAGATTTTTTTTAAATTTTTGTAAAATTAGCCATCACTGAAGTACCTTTAAGGTCTGTGTCCTTTGGGGTTTTAAAGCCTATTGCAGTTTATTTAAAAAAGTTTGTAATTAGAGAGCTCAAATCCTCTATACTACTAAAAATGAGATCGGGGTGGTGCGCACTCCAAATAGAAAAATTTGGGATATGGAGTGTAAAGCTGGCGCTTCCAAAACCCATTGGGCGTTCGGTGACAGGGGACTCCAAAAAAATAGGGGTTCTTGGGTTTAAGACAGCTAAATTGCCCCAAAATATGGGAGCGCGGCGGAATGGTCGTACGGTGCAGGAGATGTAAGGAGCCAGGGCGTTTGCGTGTGGCAATGTTTTAAAAATTTTGCAAAAATACGGTCCTCTGGGATTTTTTTTCTTTCAAAATTTTTTCCAAAAAAATGTGGGTCTCTGGAATTTTTTTTTTTCAAAATTTTCCCCCCAATAGTTCGGGAGAGGTCTTTGGTGACATTGGTAAATTTTC